>CM022947.1:60480594-60764663 GCA_012931725.1 Litsea cubeba
TTGTGTTGGGTGATCTCATTCATTCAATTAGTGGGCCTCATCATGGATAGCCACGTTCCAAAATCACATTGATCAGACAAATCTCTCTCTCTCTCTCTCTCTCTCTCTCTCTCTCTCTCTCTCTCTCTCTCTCTCTCTCTCTCTCTCTCTCTCTCTCTCTCTCTCTCTCTCTCTCTCTCTCTCTCAAAAGGAGAATGGGACTCTTGCATTTCATTTGATTCTTCTTGAAGAAGACCAATCAATTGGGTCAAGACCATGAAACCCATTCAATGAACCCGAAACATTAACTGATGACCTTGTTGATGACAAATTCAAGTGAATGTAGCTAGATATCAGTCTTGGGGGAAAAAATATCAGCATATGAATCAGCTCCACCAAACGTAAGGTGTGGATAACTTAAAAAGTGCACCCCGTTTGATGATTCACAAGATCAATAATGACAAGAATGATGATGATGATGGTTGGCAGTGGTCAACATCACAAATATCAGTCTTGGCGGGAAAATATCAAAGTACTTTCAATTTGGGGTTTTCTGGGAAAGAAGTGCAGAATAAAGTAAATAACTCTTCTCTGCAATGAAAGCCCTCACCTGCGATTATTGCAGTGGGTAGAAACTAGAAAGCAACCTGGTACAGCCAACATGTCTCCCTCCACAACCCTGCCAAAATGATGATACCAGAAGGAGCGAATCGGAAATAGAGTTCTGCAGAACTAGGAAAGCTGGTTGAGAAGCTGTAGTGGTGTCCCTGGACTTTCACAAACAATTACTTTAGCATCAACGGTACATCCTGCATTCACTATAAAGAGTGCATGCGGTTTGCTAATAAGTACATACGGATAGACACATAATGTTGTATGTGCTATTTGCTTATGACAGCTGCCTAATCTACCTAATGATCTTCACCTCATCAAAATGTCATTTGTCATCACTACACCAAAAACCGAGAATAAGGCCATTGTTGTTCCATAAAAACGGCAGCCAACACGATCAAACGGCCGACCTTGATTTTGCAGTAGCTTTTCAGAAACGTCTGCCCTAGGGCCGTCGGTAAATGTCAAAAACAATAACGGCTCTAAGCTGTCGATTAAGATCGTTATCGTTTCTTATTTTTTTGAATTTGAAAAAAAAAATATTGAAAAACCAGGGCATGCCCAGGTTTTTTAATATTTTTTTCCAAAATTTTACTCATACAGGAAAGCTTTAATAAGAGTAGATACACAAGAGAGAAATTGCATAGCATAAGGAAATGATATTTTAAAATAACATGGCACAAAACCCTCGATCAAACCCCAAAAATGAGAAATTGCATAGTATAAGGAAATACGTTTCGCTTGCAGGGTAAGAAGAGCCATATGAGCATGCGGACTGTGACTAAATCAGCAAAACTTCCTGCCCAAACCACTTACCAGAAACCAAAGACTACAGTCTACAGCTAGAATGGTTGTCATGGCTAGCAACCATTTGCAACCCTAATTGGCAACAACTCGCTTTTCTGTAGCTGGATTAGCAGCACCATTTGGGGCCTCTAGAGCTACAGCAACCAAACCATTCTCCTCCGATTGTTTCTGCTCTCCAACTTCCTTATTCAGAACATCAGCCATCTCCAGTGGTTTCTGCAATCTTATTTTCATGTTTTGACAAATCCTTGTCTTTCTCATCAGCAATGATTCCAGCTGGCTTTCCATCCCAGATCTGAAGAGGAATCACAAGTTAGCTAAGGTTTTTAAGCCAAAATAAAAGCAAGAGTCCAATTATCTTCAACAACAGTTGGCCTCTTTTTTTCTGCTCAGATGGGCTACAGGTCAGGAGCAATGCTTTGAATTTGAAGACTCAGGGATCGATTCTTGGGCACGTGTGATACCAAGGTGCAGAGAAGAAATCTTTCCCTGGATCCCCACAATGAAACAACAAAACCAAACCCAACAACCACACAAAACAAATAGGGTTTATAACAACAGTAAGATGCATTTTAAGCCATGGATAAAACCTGGTAGATATCATTAGATTAGCAGTCGAACTATCAAAGCATGGGTGATCTCATTTGCACCTTCTCAAGGCCCAAATGTACAATGGGAGGTTGCAGTTCATATAATAATATGACCTGCAGACCAAAGAGTACATTCCGGCCAAGTTTACGCTTATCTAAGCGACTATATGAAACATATCAATCATGAAAACAACATATCTTGCCTGTTTGTGAGACTGCTGTTGCTTAGCCTTCTTTGCCTGCATTGTTTTCTGGCGAGACTCATAGAATCAAAATCATCCAAGACGCAACGCCTTGCGGGCATGATCCTTAATTATCTTGAGCATTTCAATGCCCCGTTCAAACTTCACCTGTGATAGCCAAACATTATCAATACTGATAAATCTTAGAGTTAAATGCAATTACATTTTGAAGTGAACAGCAATCATCACTAGAAAATGCTGACCTCCTGAGTGTCTTTACTGTTTTTCACAGGTTTGTTGTCATTGTTCTCAAGAGTTATGTGCTTCAACAAACTATTAGGCACATCCTTTACAATATGCCACTTCACTGAGAATCAACCGTTCCATTTATCTTGCTGACAGTATTCAACATTCTTATTAAAATCAACCGGGCCCACCATCTCTGCAAGGCCAACAAATTGTCCACTCGTGTTGAGACCTAAAACAAAAAAAAAAAAAAAAACACTGGATAAGCAAATAGCAACAAATGGAACATGAAATGGAAGTGTTCCAACATAGAAGTAAAGCTATTAACTCCGGTCTATCAAACACAAAGAAAAAAGGAGAAAAATAGTTCATGAACAAACTAATGAATAAATAAATAAATTATAATCCCAACTGCACTTGATATCTCAAAAGAAAAACTTATCTAGAGAGTTCTACTTACATGTCAAACAATGTCTGATACATGAGAAACTGTAGTCCCTGAAGCAGCTCCAAGATAACGAACTTTGGATCTAGGAGTCTTCAATTTGGGAAAAAGGAGAAAAGTAAACAGTTCAATAGGTAAAAAGAAAAGCAATGGAAAAAAAGTAAGATACAAACAAAACAACTGATTTCACTAATCACAGAATCAGAAATATGGAATTGCCCTTAAAATCAAAGTAAAAACATAAAGAAAATAAAATACTCTTAGAACCAGATGAGCACCCACAAAAGAAAACGACCAAGATCCATATCCATATTCCACATCAAGTCGGAGGAATTGCACTTTCTTCTGTGTTGAATTGCAGCTCTTGGACAGAGTTGAATTTCTAGGATTTCTATGTAATGCTTTTGTATCAATGGAATAAAAGTCAATTTATTAAAGTGAAGATCCATAAAAAAAAAAAAAACACTAAGAAAAATATCTCCTCCGATCAGAAATGAGGATTAGCATCGGTCACTTTAGTAAAGTAAACTCAATGATACCGCTCCTCTTCTTCTTCCTGTCAAAATTTCTTCAACTTCTTGTGACACCAGTGTAACCATCACAATCCAAGTGACTACTGTCAAAACAATAATTCCAACTTTGGCCATACTGAGGAAAGACTACAAAACCAGTTTGTAAGCATACAAGTTCGACTACACAAGTTCGACTATGGGGGAGAAATAGTTCTAATTCTGGAGTCATAATTGAGTAAAACAAGCATATATTAATCCACTGAGCCACATGAAATAATTCATTTTTTTTGTGGAGGGGCACCCACCACAGTAGTCTGCTAGCCATGCATGCACAGATCTGGGGCGCCCCTATAAGATTTTAAAAAAATACATTAATCCATGTCTTACTAAAAAAATACATTAATCCATCTAAAGTTCACTCCTATTTCTAACATTAATCCATCTAGAAGTCCAATGATATCTTCCTCTTTCTAGTGTGTTAATACTAACGATCTCTAGTGCAAATGAAAAATGCTCGAGATGGATGCCATGATCTTATGTAAGAGTCTTGCAAGTGGAGACATGTAACATGAGGTGCATTGGAACAAACAAATAACGAGAGGTTTTCTAATATCACATAAAGACGCTAGAACACTAGCATGGTACATCAAACACTTACATACGAGGAGCTTCATTCCAGGAATATTGGTCCGTTTCGCCGAAACCTGTGCATCAACACGTACATTACTAATCTGAATGATTGGTCATGATCACTAGATCTTTGGAGCAAGATTGGGGAAAAGAGTTCATTGCACAAAATCAACTCACTTTCAAACTGGAGCCCATGAAGAAAAAGAGATTACTTTTCTTCACCTGACCATTTCTAGTGGAGATTTCAGGAATGCGAGACACAAGGAGAATAAAACAGAGAAAGAGAGAAGTATCAAAATTCAACAACTAGGTGTTGTGACGGATGCCAGAGATGAAGGAGATTTGAGGAAAAAAAAACAGAGTAAAGGATGTATTCAATCAAACAACAAGCTTCTGATTTTCCAAAGGAGAACTACCTTTTTTTTTTTCATATAACCATCTCTAGGGGAGATTTCAGGAATGCTAGACACAAGGAGAGAAAGAGAGAGAGAGAGAGAGAGAGAGAGAGAGGAGAGAGAGAGAGAGAGAGAGAGAGAGAGAGAGAGAGAGAGAGAGAGAGAAGCATTGAGATTCTACAACTGGGTCTTGTGAGTAGTGACTGATGAGATGAGATGAGAGGAGATGATTGTGTTTTTTTTTTTTTTTTCTTTATATAAAAAGCTGCATATTGAAGGATAGGGGAGAAGGAGAGAAGAAGAGGAACAGTCGTTTTCTATGACAGTTAGATGTTGAAGAATATAGAAGTGAAATGGTTCTGCTCTGTTGAAGAAATCTCCTCTGTTTTTTTTTTTTTTTGTATCAACTTTTGTCATAGTAAGTGTTGTGAGATGGGTGGAAAAAGAGTGTCCCAAATATTGCATCCTTCAGTCTCCGTGGATTAGGAACCCGAACATCGCTTATGAAAAAAAAAAAAAAACTGATTTTTCTTAAAAAAAAGAGAGAAAGATGGCTTACGAAAAGTCAGGTCCTTCATGGGCAATTTGATCTTCTGAAGTTGGTCCATATATTTTAGAAACACTTACATTGTTGTCATCACCGGTAACAAGATCAGGCATATGAACTTTCAATTTTGATGGTCTCGCCATTATACTGCCTATCAGAGATATGGTTTGCCACCCTGGATTATCTTGGATTTGAAAAGGAAACCCATCTGGGATCTCTTCAACACATTTTGATCATCATGTTCTTCTCCACTGAAGTTAATCTCTGAAGTTTGTTCCCTGTTCACATTTTAAATCATTGTCCTTTTTAGACTCCATATGAATTTCATCAGAATGAAAGCACTAAATGACCAATGTGAGCATTTGAATGCTTCCCACATGGTCACATATACTCTCTAGCAGAGAAGGTACGCACTTGTATCTAAAAATCTATCAGTCATATCAATGATGTAGCCGCATTTAAAAGAAGTATAAATGGACTTTCTTTCAAAATGCTTGTAGGTGGCTTTCGGATATGGTATAAACCCACGGGTAGAATAGGTCCTCTATGTGGAATTTGAGAATAGTTATGTAACCCTGTTGCATCTCTCTAATTGAACCAAACACAAGAATAGAGTACATAAATAATTTTATGTCCTGAGTTGGCCATACCACTCTCAACCAAAATCCATTCAGGGAGAACCTATCAAAGATAATGTGTATCAGCATATAAATTTTTTTGATAGAAAGAGTGACTTCCACCCCTTGGAGTGACAAAGGACACCATCCAAGTGTGCTACAGACTCTGTTGGTAATGTGTATCAATAATCAGGTGGCGCTAACTCAACTCACTTTAAATTTTAATGATAACAAACAACAACTAATAATGTTGGAGAAACATTTCTTAGCTGACAAAATATCACATATTCAATAAAACATTGCATACCATGATATAATTGCAACAATATTTTCAAGAAACCATAGGCATTTCCTTTTTCAGCAAGAAGGAGTTATGATGTGAAAGGTTCTAAATTTTTAGTGAGAGCATGTTAAAAAGACATGTAAGAGGGCTCACAAGATGCCTGCGCCATGTATTATAGTTGATGAGGATGATCCAAATCCTAAAGTAGATGCATGGGGCAATAGCAGATTAAAATATGCCAATTAAGGACCCATACCTATCTGATAAAGCAAGTTGTTTTCACAATATCCAATTAGGCAAAACATGCCCTTAATGCATACTAGGGAGCAAGCCCATGGATTCTAGTGGAATTGTAAAATTAAAACAAACCATAAACCTCTTTTATGTTAACCTCATAACAGCAACAGTAAAAAAAAAAAAGGTCATTACCCAGTGAGGGTCCCGCTGAAGTAGGGTTCTGAGAGCGTCCGGACTCTAGATTCGAGACAAACCTAACCTTTGGCGATTTTACACAAAGTGGCTGCTCGCGGGTCTTGAACCTGTGTTATCATGCATGGCACCCGAGACTTTTACCATTGACCAAAGCAATGACCCTCTCATAACAGCAACAGTAATTTTAGCAAATTCCAACCATAGTCTGCAGCAGCCATATGTATGAAAGCGTGGATATCCATCAGCAATGGGCTCTAGTTACAATTCAACAGGATTGTTCATCATTGATTCGAAAGAGGCCTTGTAGTGGGGGGTGAGAGAAATAACATGTCAACTCCAAAAAGACTATTTATCACACACTGTCAACTTGGTTGATCAAGATGAGAAAACAACAGTTGCAGGGTATTTTCTTATCAATATGGGATTTGTTTGTAATGTGAATACTGTCAATTTGGTTGATTTTGAAGAGTTGATTTCTTGTCCTTCTCTCTATCAGCTCTACCCATTATGCTGTTTTATGCATGTGCATTTCTACAAACAATTGCCCTGACTAGACAAAGCACCAAGATCCAAATTAATGATGGCCAAATACTGTACAAATTGGATCAAATCCCTAGTAAGATTATGAAACTACAGATCCGACCAAAAGCAATAGAGCTATAACCAATATCAACATCTAACGATTCAAACAAAAAAAAATCATCTAATGCGGCCAGTATCAACATCTAACAATTCGAAAAATTAAAAAAACCTAATCAAACACCTGATCAAAAACCACAAGATCTAGAGCCAGTATCAACATCAATCATCGTACTCAACACAACTGCATTTACAGAGTAAGTGAATCCAGGCACAACCCAAAAGAAGCAAAAAGAACACATCAAAGAAGACAAAAAGTGGAAAAAAGCTTCATTTTTTAGTAAAAAAAGAAAGAAAGCTTTTTGAGAGGCGAAAAGAGGAGAGAATCAATGGAAGAAAGAGCTTACGAGAGATGGTATCCTTCTTGAAGAGGTAGAGTGTGGAGTTCTTGAAAATCAAACCATGATCAGTCAATTGATGATGGCTTCAAACAACATCAACAGATCCAAACCTCAACAAAAATGATGATGGTTGTTTAGATGCGTCGATCGATGAACCACAAAACCCTAGAACTCCATCTACTGCAAATGCGTAGATCTTGTGTTTGGATTTCTTCGACCTCAAAGAGAGAGAGGGAAGCGATCAAAACTCCATAACCGACGAGAGAGGGATCGGATTTGGAGAAAAATGATCAAACCTCAAAACCAAAAAAAACGAAAGAAGGGTCTGGAAAGAGAACGGATCTCTTCAATACTCTATGACCGAGCGAAGGAGAGTTGGAGAGGACAGGGTTTTTCGCTGGGCGATTTGGAGAGACGGGGAGAGAGAGGCAGAGCTGATGGAGATTAGGGTGTTCTTGGGGGTGGACGTCGTTTGCACCTTTAAAAGGATATCATTAAACGACGTGTATAGAATGAAATCAGCTACACCATCATGGATGGGGACCCATTTGCGGATTCCAGTTGTTTATGGCCCGTTATTGACGTAGTGCATGTGGGCCTAGAGTGTTTGTATTTGGGGAACAAATTGGAATTTATTATGGTCACAATTTGGCAATACAAGGGAAGTTGCGAAGGACATGATATGTGGGAATGCGGTTGTCCTTGAACTACAGTTATTTGAATGTAGGAGGAAATCTGGGTGTTCTTAATACAATTATTTAAATGTGGAAGGAAAGCAAACCTGCTGGATTTGGGTTTGCGTAGTGTTATTTGTCTTACATTCAGGTGGAAACAACTCAATAACATAAAGGGGAATGCTATTGGCATCGCATATTTTTCTCTCCCCACCGCACTAGAAGACAAAAAAAATATTTTTTTCCTAAACTACCCCCCTCCCACCCTCTTCCCTTCCTCTCCCCCACCCCACCCCCCCCCCCCCCACCCCATCTTCGGCGGGGAGAAAGCCCCGGCCGGCAGGCCCGCGGCGGGCTCCCTCCCCCTCTCCCTCTTTCTTCCTCCCTCCTCCTCTTCCCTGCCCCCCCCCCCCCGCCCCCCCCCCCCAACCGTTCTTTAAGTACAATTATTTAAATGTGGAAGGAAAGCAAACCTGCTGGATTTGGGTTTGCGTAGTTTATTTGTCTTACATTCAGGTGGAAACAACTCAATAACATAAAGGGGATTGCTATTGGCACCGCATATTTTTCTCTCCCCACCGCACTAGAAGACAAAAAACTTATTTTTTTCCTAAACTTACCCCTCCCACCCTCCACCCTCTTCCCTTCCTCCCCCCACCCAACCCCCCCCCCCCCCCCCACCACCCCGTCTTCGGCGGGGAGAAAGCCCCCGGCCGGCAGCCCGCGTCGGGCTCCCCTCCCCCTCTCCCTCTTTCTTCTCCCTCCTCTCCCTTCCCCTCCCCCCCCCCCCCCCCCCACCCACCCTCTTCCCTTCCTCTCCCCCACACCGTCTTCGGCGGGGAAAAGCCCCGGCCGGCAGCCCGCGGCGGCTCCCTCTCCCTCTTTCTTCCTCCCTCCTCCTACTCCTCCTCTTCCCTTCCTGCCCCCCCCCCCCCCCCCCCCCCCCCCACCCCCCACCGTTCTTTAAGTACAATTATTTAAATGTGGAAGGAAAGCAAACCTGCTGGATTTGGGTTTGCGTAGTTTATTTGTCTTACATTCAGTTTATTTGTCTTACATTCAGGTGGAAACAACTCAATAACATAAAGGGGAGTGCTATTGGCACCGCATATTTTTCTCTCCCCACCGCACTAGAAGACAAAAAAATTATTTTTTTCCTAAACTACCCCTCCCACCCTCCACCCTTCCTCCCCCCACCCCCCACCCCGTCTTCGGCGGGGAGAAAGCCCCGGCCGGCAGCCCGCGGCGGGCTCCCTCCCCCTCTCCCTCTTTCTTCCTCCCTCCTCCTCCTCCTCCTCTCCCTTCCTCTCCCCCCCCCCCCCCCCCCCCAAGTCTCCGGCGGGGAGGGAGCCCCGCTCCCACTCTCCCTCTTTCTTCCTCCCTCCACCTTCCATTTCCTTCCCTCTTCTCCCTCTCTCCCTCCCTCTCCTTCCCTCCCCCACTCTCCCTCCCCCTCCCAGTCGCCGGCGGGGAGGGAGATCGGGCTGCAGCAGGCAGCCGTGACTGGGAGGGGGAGGGGGAGTGGGGGAGGGAAGGAGAGAGAGGGAGAAGAGGGAACGAAAATGGAAGGGGAGGGAGGAAGAAAGAGGGGGAGGGAGCCCCGGCCGGCCGGAGAATTGTGTGTGTGTGTTGTGGGGGGGGGGGAGAGGAGGGAGGGGGAGGAGGAGGGGTAGTTTAGGAAAACCTTTTTTTTTTTTTTTGCGGTGGGAAGAGAGATTTTTGTGGTGCCAATAGAGCCCCCCTAACATAAATTGTTTGGACTGTTACAAGGGCAAGGAAAGCTGTTGGAGTCACTACAAAATGACAGCCTCCATTAATAATTGTCTCGGCAAAAGGCCTGGTGTGAGCATTAAGCCTGCAGCACATACAGGTAGCAATTTCAGTTGCAACCTTGAGATCATAATCTATCTGAACTTCATCATTCTTGGACTGGTAATTTATACCACTCTCAAGCTGGTCTGCTTTCATCAATGAGATGCCCATCCAGACTTCATGGCCTCCATTTCTAGCAATCCCAAGTTAGAAGACACAGGTGCTGCTGTGCTGGAATCAAACCAACCAAGCTTATCCAAGAGGTTCTTGAGCAGCTTGCCTGCTACATAGGAGAGACGAGAGACCTGATGCCATCAGCCCGATGCCGACGTAATATAGTACAGTTTTCACATATCTTTTTGATGCCTCTCGGACATGAGCTTTTCCAACAGTAAGTAGAGTGATGCAAAGAAGAGAGGCAGCAGCAACAGCTATGAGCTTGTATTCTTTATTGTCACTCTTCCGGAATGAGAATCCATAAATAACAGGCGGCAATAACCCAAATAGAATATATGATAACACTGCAACAGTTGCATGTAACCGGAAGCTCTCCCTTCGCCCCAATGTTGCCTGATATCGATCAAGTTTTCCACCTTGATCCATGGAACTGTGTGGATCATTTTTCAGCTCTCTGAGCTGTAAGTACATGTAAATTAGTTACAAGATTTTGCAAAAGAATCTTCAATTTCCATTAGAGA
The DNA here is from genome assembly GCA_012931725.1 of Litsea cubeba. NCBI lineage: Eukaryota > Viridiplantae > Streptophyta > Magnoliopsida > Laurales > Lauraceae > Litsea > Litsea cubeba. The sequence continues at coordinate 60,491,036 of CM022947.1, forward strand.
AAGATTGAGATTTCATAGAACAAGGAAATAAAATAATATATCAAGCATTCTAACAAGTAAATCCATGAGGCCTGCACCAATACGAATACCAGCATATGAGGCATCCTGGCAGTTGCTCAGCTGGTTAAGGATATCATGTAGTGTGTGGGTGTGTGAGTTCGAGTCTCTTGTAAAGAAACAAAAAAAAAAGGGTAAAGAGAATCGTCTTTTCCCTTTATTTCTCATAGAGTTTCTGTAGGGACAAGAACTTGGCGGATGTTTCTTTCTTTTTCCGCTTGCTGGGGGAAAACTCCACCAAATAATGCAAGAAGCACAATTTCCCAACTTCCAAACCTCCACTTTTTCTCATCAAACACCAACCAAGAGTAAACTGAACCATTCATTCTATGGAAGTCACAAGCAGGCCATATCCTAAAACCCACTGCTCAACAAATCTAACCTTCATCTCGAGCTTTTTTAGAAAAGCAAGAAGGATGGAAACAAAGCTTTGGCTGGTTTTTTTTTTAACGTCAATTACTTCCCTTGAATATTCTCTAAAAAACAGTGCGGATTGCCCTATCATGTCACGGTTTAGGTGGAAAATATAAGGTAGGACCTACCAAGTACTAGCTGATTTATCTGGAGTCCGGACCCCATACATGCTTAACGCGTGTACAAAACTCTGTCACCAGTAACAAACTAGGGAAGCTTTATTTGACACTAATCTAGGTCAAGATACTACCAAATGAATGAGATAGGTATAAAGTTCTGTTTAGTGAGAACATCGGACAGTTTTTACTGGGGCAATCATTGTGGGGTTGATGCATGCCAATTGTGAAAGAAGAGGGTACAGAAATGTGAATATATTCCCTATCAGATCGTTGTAAACCTTGATAAGGGCCTCAAAGTTAAAAATGTAGGACCTCACAAATAGTGCCTCAGAGGTATCATGGGCCTCAAAGTTACAGATAGAGGCCTCCCTCTCTCCATGCATGTAGCATAGTCATAAACTACATGACATTATAAAACAAATGAGGATGGGGAAAGTTACTCACATTATGAACAATCACAAATAACCCACTAATGATATTCGCCACTCCCAAACCCACAATTTTCACTGCAAAGCCATAGAAAGAAAATTAAGAAGCTAGAAAGATACAACAAAACTCAATCATTTAAACTAATGTGAGAACATCAAATGACTCCATCATCCAAACAACGTAATAGTAGTACATGACTAGAATTTCTAAATTTGAATAAATATCGTTGCATACTACATACAGGAAAAGAATCAGATGATTATGAATTCTATATATCTAGTACAGTCAATGGGGAAGAGATCAATAGAGGCAGTTCCCCATCTACACTCAAGGGATAAAGGCATGGTGTAACATCATTCAGGTATTTTTAGGCATGGCTTGCATGCACTTTTGGAGCATCATTGCCCACTAAAACTTTGACAGGCTCTCTGGTTTTCATGTTATTCTTCTATATAGCAGCCCTTTGGAATCTTCTTTTGGGTACGCCATTTATTTCGTATGATAATGCAAGATACCATAGATTGCCAAACACTCAAGGCAATTATTCCCCTTATTTTGTGTTAGTAAGTCCAGAGGAAAGCTGTTTCCCCATATCTTGCAACATAGGAGACAGCATGTCAGGCAATATACTGCCACTTCCTCCAGAATCCTAGTTACACAAAACAGCCTCAAAATGTCACAGCATTAATTGTTAAAGAAAGACTCATCTCATTATTAGAGAGTGGCCACGTACATATCAAATGCACCATTCTCCCAAATTATGGTCTCACATTAAGAAAACTATTCCTCATATATCTGTAACCACAGCTGCATCAGGATTGTGCACGAAAAGCACTTCACATACCAACTCTGGGAATAACTTGTATATGTCTATTCTAATTTGAAAAGTTCAAGGTATTTCCAAGTGATGATCTGAATTTATATAGTATTACCTTCTCACTGGAGTCATAGTAAACTGTATCCCTGTTTTATCGATTTCTAATGTGGTAAAAAACCATATCCTTTCACCCTTGGTTACCAGTAACATGAACCTTAATAGAAAAAACTTGTACAAAAACTAACTTTCAGAACATTACTAACATTACTAACACAGCATTACTAACATCATACTATCATCCTTTGTAGAAGTCCCCAGAAGCATTAAATTAATCTGAGAGTGAGTAAGAAACATATGTATTGCTGGGCTGAAACACATTTTATAGTAATTATGAGTTAAACGATATCTTTTCAATACAATTCCATAAACAAATTTAATGGGAAATGGGCTTTACTCCTTCTGCTTTATTCTATTATTAGAGGAAACAAAGGTAATGAGAAAACATATAGAAAGACATACATGTGGTAGCATCAGCACCAGCTGCAGATGAAACCAAACCAAGGCTTAAAATTGATTCGATCAATCCCCCATATACAATCCTTTTCAGAATATCCCACTCACGAGCTATAGCTCCATCCACTCTTTGTTTACCAATATCAATGTGAGTCTCCAGTAAAAGTCCCGGTGTTGCCATAGCAGGGACATTTTCCTTGCTTTGAGATGAAACCAGCATTTCTGGTTTAACTGTGCCTTTCACAGGTTGTATAATGTCAGCCACTGAACCATAAAATCAAGAAAGAACATTCTGGTGATTCAGAATATTTTAGGGCAATTATAAGCTAGAGAAATAGGAGGCAGCATCAATGATAAATATGACATAAGCTCTATAAATACTATCTGGCAATCCAACAATTTAGGCTTGGATTGTGCAGTGATTAGAGATTTAATAGAAGGAATCATGGGGCATGAAACAGTGGTTTTGAAGACTCCAATAGAACTATGATTCATGCAATAGTTGTAATTAAAAGGGTTATTCAGTTTAACAAATAGTAGAATTAAAGTCTACCAATGCAGTCCTGCATATGAAGAAAAGGGAAACCACCCAGGAGGTTCTAACTAACAGATAATGGGATAAAAGAGTAGGTTTCTCCCATATCATGCTCATTTAGTATAATGGATCATTCTGCAAACAAGGTCATGGAAACAGTATAAGCCCCTCAACTTAGTCATGTTCATTTAAGCAATTGATAGCCTCACAACATTGGTTGTCTTGTTGAGTTTTCCCATCTAAAAATACAATTATGTTATGATTCAAAGAAGATCAACACAGGGGAATGGAGAATAGCTAGTGGAGAGTTGTGCTATTATCAAGTGCTCCTTCATTTAAGGGCACACTTATTTTACAGGTGACAAAGATTTATTAATGAGATAAAGGGGGGTGATTGACAAGAACTTAAAAGAGAGAAATATTGGATTGTAATCTTGTGTCTTCGTTGAATGGACTAAGGATACATTTATACACACATTTATTGAGCTAAAGTCAAGTAAAGGGGCTGCCTAAGTCAAGTAAAGGGGCTGCTAAAGTCAAGTAAAGGGGCTGTACAATTAAGTATGTACATGTGGTACATGTGGCTTTGACTAATGAGCCTAATTACAATCAAAGTCTAATCTTCTAGATACTAGGCCTAAATGGGCCTACAAGTTTGGGCTTGAAACACCATCATTAACATGACCTGCAAGTTTGGGCTTGAAACACCATCATTAACACCCCCCCTCAAATTGATGCGGGTGAATCCACGAGCATCAATTTGCCAACTAGGAATTGGTGTCGTGGCCGAGTAAGTCCCTTGGTAAATATATCTGCAATTTGAAGTCCGGTAGGAACATGAGGAAGAGTAATTGCGTCACGCACAAATTCATCACGTATGTAATGACAAGCCACTTCAATATGCTTTGTGCGTTCATGGAAGACAGGATTTTCAGTAATCCGTATGACACTGGTATTGTCCGCATAGAGAGGTGTAGGGCCAGATTGTGGAAATCCAAGCTCAGAAAGAAGACCCCGAAGCCAGACAATTTCAGATGTGGCAGCCGACATGGCACAATATTCTGCTTCTGTGGATGATTTGGAGACTTTATCCTGTTTCTTACACTTCCAGGAGATCAATGAGTCCCCTAAGAACATGCACCAACCCGTGGTAGACCGTCGACTATCAGGACATCCAGCCCAGTCAGAGTCTGAATAAGCTATGAGAGAAGTCGAATTGCCCACAGGAAAGAAAAGACCACGATATGGTGTATGAAGAACATAGCGAAGAATGCGCCGAACAGCAACAAGATGGAGATGGCGAGGTTGTGTCATGAACTGACTAACCAGATTCACCGCATATGAGATATCAGGCCGAGTGATAGTCAAGTAGATCAAGCTTCCGACCTAAACGGTGATACATTGTGGCATCAGGGAGAAGATCACCCGTATCGTGTGCGAGTTGAAGATTGGCCTCAACAGGTGTATCTACAGGAGTGGAGTTCTGAAGCCCAGCCGTCTCAATAAGATCCATAGCATATTTGTGTTGATCTAGAATAAGACCTTTTTTTGACTGATGAACCTCAAGGCCTAAAAAATATGTGAGTGGCCCTAAGTCTTTCATATGAAAAGATTCATGTAACGATGCCTGTAGATAGGTGATCATGTTAGAATCTGTCCCAGATATGATGATATCATCCACGTATACCAAGAGGACAGTAATCCCTTTTGAGGAGCGATGAAGGAACATAGAAGGATCAGAGGAACTTTGAGAGAACTGTAGATGAAGGAGAGCATCTCTAAATTTCTCAAACCAAGCACGCGGAGCTTGCTTAAGACCATATAGAGATCGTCTTAAGCGTGCGCAGTCTCCTGCCGAAACACCCGTAATGCCTTGGGGAAGACGCATATAGACTTCTTCCTTGAGATCACCATGAAGAAAGGCATTCTTGACGTCAAATTGGTAAAGAGGCCATGAGTGAGAAGCAGCAATGGCAAGAACAGTACGGATTGTTGTCATTTTTGCAACTGGAGCAAATGTTTCTTCATAGTCAATGCCATATTCCTGTCGGTTGCCCAGTGCGACTAACCGTGCTTTATATCGATCCAACGAGCCATCAGACTTAAGTTTGACTGAAAAAACTTGCAGCCAATTGGTTTTGCAGATGAGGGACATGGAACAATATCCCAGGTATGATTCTCCTGCAGAGCAGCTAATTCTTCGTGCATAGCTTTTTGCCAACAGTCATGCTTCACCGCCTGTGAGTAAGAAGAAGGAATAGCAATAGAGGAGAGAGTAGCAAGCAAGGAGGTGTGAGTGAACCCATATTTTTCTGGAGGCTTAGAGAGACGGGTAGAGCGTCGCAGCTGAAGTGGAGATGGAGCATCATGTGATGAAACGTGGTCAAGATCAGGTGTCGGTGAGGGATCTAGAGGGGGAGGCAGTAGTGGAACATCCTTATATCGACGCCGTTCATAGACAAGGAGTGGAGAAGAGATTGGGTCAGAAAAATCTGGTAGATGAGAAAATGATGGTAAATCCGAGGAATGGTTAGGAAAAAAACTTTGATTTTCGAAAAATGTGACATTTCGAGAGATGCGAAGACGGTTGACCAAAGGATCATAGCAGATATACCCCTTTCCAAGGAATGCACATTTGACGGACTGAGTAGTTAATTTAGTACGTTCAGTCGGAGGAAGATGAACAAAACATACACAGCCAAAAATGCGCAGGTGGGTGTAAGAAGGATCTTTACGAAAGAGACGAAAGTATGGTGTTTGATTGGTAAGGCGATAGGATGGTAAGCGATTGATCAAGTGAACTGCAGCCTTTCCTTCAAGATAGACTTGAAATTGATACGACCACTTCAAGATAGACTTGAAATTGATACGACCAGGAAGTATAATTCTTTCCATTAAATTGGATCAAGTTAGTTTCATGCTTTTCCATTTCAGTCAAACAGTAGATCTATCAACTGTGCACAAAAAAAATCTCACTGTTTTTAAATCAAACTGATGGATCAGATCACACACCAATCAGATCACAAATAATATGCTAGAGTGACCAGAACTGTTCCCAGAATGAGCAGTGCACAAAAAATCAAGGATTCTGTGCGGCTGTGATGAAAACTATTTAAAGAAAGTGAATAATCATAAGATGGAACAAAACTCCTACCTCTGATCTCTGAAAAATACTGAAAAAATCTCCAAAATAACCAGAAGAGAGTCGACCAGGTTGGTTGAAATATCCAGGTTCAATGATGCTGATCTGGGATGGGCCACTTCTGATCACACCTTGATCTGGCGACTTCCAATGCTTGGAAGATGAAGAAAAATTCTCCAGATTACAACTTCCAATGCTTGGAAGATGGAGAGGACTCGCTCAGAGGCAGCTGCCTAAGTCAAGTAAAGGGGCTGTACAATTAAGTATGTACATGTGGTACATGTGGCTTTGACTAATGAGCCTAATTACAATCAAAGTCTAATCTTCTAGATACTAGGCCTAAATGGGCCTACAAGTTTGGGCTTGAAACACCATCATTAACATGACCTGCAAGTTTGTGCTTGAAACACCATCATTAACAGTGATAAGCATATGCACTATTTGCAATATCAAGCGAAGCACCACCAAGATACCGAAAGATGATAGACATGTACTGGAAGGTGCTCCCTCTCCTCTATATCCGGAAGACAATATAAGGTTGGTTTAACACCCGAAGAAAAATCCTAAATTCAAAAATACCCCAACATTTTTCAAGGCATAATTTCCCAAAACTTTCTTAGGGCAGTTAGGCCCACTTATATGGAACTTAAATTGGCATATCAGGTTGTGTTGTTACATGTACTAGTTCAACAAAATTTTATACTTCCTCAATAAAGAATAAATCCTTTTATGGCTCAGCAAAGAATAGCTCGTTGTAATAACAAACCTTCATTTGGTCCAAAGTGAGGTTTGTTCTAAGTAAAACATAGTGTTTTTCAGGATGCTCCTTCACCCAATTTTCTGCCCATGTAGTTTTGCCGGAGGCTGGCAAACCAACCATCATAAGAACTTCACAGTCCTTCTGACTAGAAAATGTCTAGAAAATGTAGGACCCATTATTGCATTCCCATCTTCAAGTGCAGCACTCCAGGGCTTATAACCTTCTTCAGGAACTAGTCCATCTTCAACACACAACGTTCTTAAAATAAAACATGTGGAAATAATGCAGATCCCCATGTCAGCTCTCTCAATGGAGAATTCACCACCCCAAGACCCCCCTAAGCAGTAAGAGGTGACAGTTATGACCTGGCTGCCTAGGGTTTGAACTAGCCTGTTGCTGTTGATGCTGTTATTTAACTCAACCACCACCCCTAAAATAAGTCTTAGAAGAATGGTGAAGGAGAGATGTATGAGGACGAACATTGATCTTAGCCGTCGAAAAGTATGATATGTTGAAGTCGACCGAAACTTTAATACAGCCAGTGGCAGAAGCTACAGTGAAGTTGACCGAAACTCTAATACAGCCAGTGGCAGAAGCTACAGTCAATGAACCCACGCTATCGATTAGAGTTGCAATCGCAATTTCCATCTTTATCCTGGAAATTATTGAAATTCAGAGATTGAAAAATCAATGGTCCCATTGAGAGTTTGATATGGAGAGAGAGATGGGCAGGGTTAGTTACAGCGAGGTGTTTGGGTAGAAGTAAGTTGCATAGGATCCGACCTGTTTGTGCACTGAAATTTCAATATATGTGCACTGAAATTTCAATATATCTTCTTACGACCTTTAAACCATGGAGTACCAATTGAAACGAAAAAAATACACAGATAGGAGTCTTGTAATATAAACTACTGCAAATATTCTCAAGGAATAGAAAACTTATACTGTTAAAGACTATTAAACCATGGAGTACCAATTGAAACGAAACGAATACAGTCTAGTAATATAAACTATTGCAAATATTCTCAAGGAATGCAAAAATTCTACTACTAAAGGCTAGTAACTTATTGTCTAAAAGCTAACTACATTACTCCAAAACAGAAATGATCTAGATACTGAAACCTCAAATCCACATTCACTTGTACTTTGAAATGAAATCATTGGCGGTAGCAACATCTGGAAGTGCAGGAATTGCTCCCTTCTGCGTGGTACAGATCGCGCCACAAGCATTCGCAAACCTTAAAGCATTTTTCAATTTGTTTTCATCTTCCAGTAGCGAAGCATCTTTGGAAATAGCCGTTAGAATCGAACCCACAAAAGAATCACCAGCTCCAGTTGTATCAATAGTCTTCACAGAAAATCCGCTCACACTTCCTTTGAACTTCTTTGTGAAGTACCTGCAACCCTTTTCTCCATCAGTGACCACAAGCAGCTTAAGTCCATCAAACCAGAGTTTACACACTACTTCTTCTTTAGTCATATCTTCATTTGTTAAGAAAGCAACCTCATCATCGCTGACTTTGATTATATCAGCTTCTTCCCATATGCTCTTGATCCCTTCCTTCGCAGCATCAGGAGATGGCCATAATGGCAGCCTCACATTTGGATCATATGAGAGCAACAGACCAGCTTGTTTTGCTGCTCTCATCGCAGCCATGTGGGCTGACCGACATGGCTCGGTAATCAAACTTATGGAGCCATAATGGAAAATCCTGGCCTTTTGGATCAGACCCAGATTCAACTCAGACTCCTTCAACAGCATATCAGCACTTGGGTTTCGATAGAACATGAATTCTCTCTCACCATCATTCCTCAGAGTTACAAATGCAAGTGCTGTTCTAGCATTGGGGTCGAAACTAACGCCATCAGTGATCACTCCATTCTTCTTCAAGATATCCACCAACATGTACCCGAATTCATCCTCGCCGAATTTCCCAATGAATGCTGATCTTCCACCAAGCTTTCTGATTGCAACTGCCACATTAGCAGGTGCTCCTCCTGGAGCTTTCAGAAATCCCATAGAATCAGCCAGAGAGACTCCCGCAACATCTGGGACGAAATCAATGAGCATCTCGCCGAAGGCGACAATTAGGGGGCTCTCATCCTTGCTTGAGTTGTTGTTGGCATTTTGGCCAGTTGCATTTTTTGTAGTAGTAGTCATCTATGCTGAAGAAATTGATTCATAAGGATCATAAAAGGAAGCATTATACATATACATGTAGAAAGTGAAATGGCTAAAAATGATGAGAGGACTATAACATAAATGTATATTTAGAGAAATGTCTGAAATTGGTATGATGGATCATAACATTATACAAGAAGCATCAAGTTAAGGCATACACCAATAAAAAAAAATCAGAACTAATTAGATATAGTTAAACAATTAATAAACTTCAGAAATCAAAGGTTTTTTTTTTTTTATATCTTTTTTCAAAAAAAATTTATATATGCTTTTATCTCATAAAAATATGCACATGAAAGTGAATCATTTCGTTCTATTTGGCAATAATAAATGTGATAAAAATGGATGGTTCTCACCCTAGATAGAGAATGTCTACAAATTCTCTATTGGGCCCAACATGACCGATCATGATCAATCAAGCAAAAATTCTACATAGATTTTGTCGATTATGTCATTAACATATACTTTAGTATAAAACAACATCAAAAGCAAAAATTACTGTCGATTGTGTTCATTATCATTCTTTTTTGTTTGCAGGCACATGCATTGCATATAATTCTTGCTATAGCATAAATTTATATACGTGTGTGTAGAAAATGGTAAATCAGGAAGGACTATAAAAAAATGGGAAGTGAAATTCAAAATAAACAGTGTGAGAGAGATAGCAGAGATGAAAGGGAAAGAACTTACTTGATGGGCGTGGGATGAAACAGCCCAAATCGCAAGACATTGGTCATGAAGGCTCCAAAACTGCCTTTATAAAGGCACAAGTGAAACTAACCACCACCGATTTCTACAGAAGAGGATAGACAAGTATCTAAACTAACTTATCCCAACAACTAATTCTTCGATTACTCTCTCTTGGATAAAGTTTCATACCTAACCTACTATTACCCTCTCTCTCTCAACATTAACGAATAGGACATGTGGCAAAATGCCCTTCTTCTCCTCCTCTTTGCATTGTTGCATTTCTCTCTCTCTTTCGTTTGGGGTTTAAGGTTTCGGAGTTGGGTGATTCTATATGCACCCACATATTTTGCTGTATGCACCCACATTTTGTTTTTTTTTTAATCACCAAAATACCCTAATGTCAAATGACCAACTCACCCTTTACCATTTTCCTCTTCCTTTCTCCTATTCCGGTTACCCTCCTCTCTACTCATCACTTCTTCTTCTTTTTCTGCTTCTTCTTCTTCTTAATCCTAATTATCCATTACATCCACTGTTCGACCATTTCATCTGCACTCATTCATCCCCATTGATCTTCATCTCCTTCCTCATCATCTTCTCTAACTCTTACAAAGTTTGCTCAAGTCTCATCCATTTGTTTGAAGATATTGGAGGCACTCATCTCCCTTCATCACATTGTCTATTGGAAGTAGGCATTTTCAATATGGACAAGCAACTAACGATCTATCCAGAGGAGGTATACATTTTAGTTCGTTTTCATCGTTTTAAATAAAATTCGCGCGTCATGTTCGGTATACCAGAGCCGTGCAAGTGGAATTTGCACGGCAGAATAGCATCAAACATTCTAGTCTTGCACGGAATCAATACGACGTGCAAAATAAATTTGCACGGAATAATTATTCCGTGCAAAAGTATTTTGCACGTCGTTTTTCTTCCGTGCAAAAACATTTTGCACGGCGTATTTATACCGTGCAAAAATGTCTTGCACAGCATGAGTAAACCGAGCATATTTCACAAGGACAACATATAGTGTTGTGCATTAATATACTAATATTTAGCAATTATATTTTCAGGAGATTCAGTCAACCGGTGCCAGTGAGTGCTCTATGGATTTTACTAATGTCTTCACCACTGACATGATATTTAGAAGCCGAGAGGACCTAATCCAATGGACAAGGGAAGTTGGAAAGAAACATGAGTTGGTTATTGTAATCAAAACTTCAGATGCTGGTGGAGATGGTAGGAAGCCGAGAATAATGTTATCTTGTGAGAGAAGCGGAAGCTATAAGGGTCAATCGAAGGTCCCTCAAAAGAGAAATCCTAATAAGGCAACGGGAACGAAGAAGTGTAATTGCCCTTTCGCTTTGAAGGGACGAAAGTTGGCAAATGATGATGATTGGATGTTAACAGTGGTTTGTGGGTTGCACAATCATCCAAACGCACAACATCTCGAGGGGCATTCATTTGCTGGAAGGCTATCAGGGGAGGAACTCAATGTTTTGATTGATATGTCGAAGAGTATGGTGAAGCCAAGGAACATCCTTCGTACGCTTCAAGAAAGGGACGTGCACAACACTACTTCGATGAAGAGTATTTACAATGCCCGTCAGAAGTGGAGGGTGACTGAGTTGGCCGGTCGATCACAGATGCAACAACTCATGATGCATTTGGAGCAGAACAACTACATTGAGTATCACACTAGCAACCCATCTACAGATGCTACGATGGACCTATTCTGGGCACATCCATCATCTATTCAGTTGTTACGTGCATTTCCAGAAGTTCTGATAATGGATTGTACGTACAAGACTAATAGATATCGACTTCCCTTGCTTGAGATCGTTGGTGTGACATCCACTCAACTGACTTTTTCCGTTGCTTTTGTGTACCTTGAATCAGAGAGGGAGGCCAATTACAGATGGGCTTTGGAGAGGCTTAAGGAATTGATGGATGGATGTATTATGCCCCGTGTCGTTGTAACTGATAGAGAGTTAGCACTCATCAATGCAATACACGTTGTCTTTCCGAATGCAGCAAGCTTATTATGCAGGTGGCATATTTCAAGGAACATATTGGCAAATTGTAAGAAGTATTTTGAGACCAACGACAGATGGGAGGCGTTTATATCTAGTTGGAACATGTTGGTAGTCTCTCCCACTGAAAATGACTACATTCAGTTTTTAAGTGCATTGGACCGGAATTTCTGTGGGTATCCAAACGCCGTTGATTATGTGAAGAAATCATGGTTGAATAACCATAAGGAACAATTTGTAGCTGCTTGGACGGATCGGCATATGCACTTTGGAAACGTGACTACGAATAGGGCTGAGAGTGCACATGCAAAATTGAAGAGACACCTTGGCACATCGAACAGTAGCTTCGATTCGTCCTGGCAGATTATCCATGCATTGCTTGAGTTGCTCTTTACGAAGATAAAGGCTTCATTTGAAAAGAGCTTGAACACCGTGCAACATAAGTTCAAACCAGCACTGTTTCGCGAGCTGAGAGGATTCATATCAAGGAATGCTTTGGATATAATATTGAATGAGTCGATCAGAGCTGGTTATATTGGTCCAGATTCCTTGGCATGTGGGTGCGTAATTCGACGGACACATGGGTTACCATGTGCACACGAGATTGCCGAATACATAAGGGAAGGCACTCAAATACCACTGAGTTGTGTCCATCAATACTGGAGGAAGCTCAATTCAAAATCCACTAAGGAGAATGCAGGCCCCGAATTAACCACAACTTCCGAGTTCGAATTGATCAATAAGAGATTTCATAGTACCGATCACGCGGGGTAAAATACAAATATTGAAAAAACTAAGAGAGTTGGGGTGTCCGTCATCTACTTCTCTTCTTGAGCCGGATGTTAAATTGAACACCCGAGGTCGATCATCCTCGAAAAAGAAGAAGTTGGATCGGTCTACGCGTCGGGAACCATCTGCTTTTGAGTATGCACTCTCGATCGAAGCTACCGTTCCATCGAGAACCAACAGTCTAGATTCGAAGAAGGGGAAGGACAAATTAAGTGTTCGACGCACTCGTTCAAGCACATTCGAGCATCAACTTCCTAAGTCATTAGGACCCTATATCGAGGCTATTAAGGATGTCGAGGCGGATGGTAACTGTGGTTTCAGGGCAGTAGCTGGTCTATTGGGAATGAGCGAGGATGGTTGGATGCAGGTTAGACTGGATTTAAGCAATGAACTACAGAGGCATCAAAATTATTATTCATTGCTATATGGCGGAGATGATAGGGTTGGGGAACTGTATTATGCATTGGCGTACTACGACAGCCATCCCCCATTTGCTCGTTGGATGACAATGCCAGACATGGGTCATCTGGTAGCTTCATATTATAATGTTGTATTGATCCATCTTTCTTTGCAACAGTGCCTTACTTTCCTGCCTTTGAGATCAACCCCGATTCCATCTTCTGATCGGAAAGTTATCGCGATCGGTTTTGTCAATGGTAACCATTTTGTTCAAGTCTTCATGACACCCGGGGCTCCCATTCCTCCCATTGCGACAAATTGGTATAGACACCACCATCCTAATGCTGACGGATGGCAACTACCATATGCGCAGAACATCGAGCGATTCAAAGAAATAATTGGAGACAGTGTCGCAACACGCGAGTCGGTTAATATTGACAGTGATTAATTTCTTGTACTTTGAACTCGATGTAAATAAATTGTAAGAAATGATGTTGAAATGCAATCAAGTTGTTATGATTTCCATCATTTATTTTTTGTTTATATTCCATCATTACCCTCCTTAGTTATTGTGGGTGGGCGAATATATCATACAATAAATCATCTATTACAAGCCACACAAAGAAAAGGCACACAAAATATATGTGCGAAACCATCCTGCACGGCCAACAGCTGCTGAGCAGAATGGATCTGTTCGGCATATATAAGCCGAGCAGAATGGATCTGTTCGGTACATATCAGCCGAGCAGAATGGTTCTGCACGACATATGTACACTGAACAGATTGCATTTGCACGGCATATGTTGGCCGTGCATTATTGGGATGTGTGGATTATTCATCATTAACTTAGAAGGTTGAAACTATTTGTATCCAATTCGAAGAGGGATGTAGATGTTTAAAAAAATCAAAATTTGAGATGAACTATATATCACAATTTGACAACCATAATTCCATAAACAAACAAGTTCTTGTACAAAAATATAATATTCATTGATTGAAATGTGGCAGTTTGTAGTACACTGTTTCCTTGTAATTAGTTACACATCTGAAAAGAAGGATACATTGTCAAAAATATCTAAAATATCCTTACATCCCACAAGTCTCTAAAAAAAATAAAAGTCAAATATCCTTTATACAAAAACAAAAGCATGTTATCAAAAAGTCCTCCGAGCGTCATTGTTGCGCACGCAGACGATACGTCACCGGCAAGCCATCAAGAATCTCGAGGGTAGTCCGCAATGCCCTCTGGTAGAATTCAACTGGCTGGTCACCTCGTTCAAGCGTGGCACGAATATGATCCTTTGCTCGAAGGACCTATAAGAGACAATAAAATGTGTCATATTAATAATTTAATATGATACTTGCTTCAATGTACGAAATAAGATAGTTTACAATGCACTCACCGTTCTCGGAGTCGGGTCCTCTCTACCCTCATTAGGGTCATAGTGGGAATGGCGGGCGGGGTTCTGTACACGAGGGTGAGATATCCTAGTGTACCAATCGAGGTAGTCCCGCGAACACTCCCATACATGATGTGCACGATGGCCGCGGTGCGCAATAGATAATACATGGTCCTCCCAAGTAATCCAATACTGATCCAGAAACGTATAGGAGACCTTGTATTTACCGGCAGTACTACCCCGAGTGGCACGGATGGGGGCAAGAGGTGCGGGTGGGATGGTCTGTACGTTAGGGGTGTACACCGGGTTTGGAAACCCGGTCCGACCCGGTAACCCGACCCGGCCCGGACGTATTCGGGCGGGTGATACAAGGTCTCATACCGGGTCGGGTCTCACCCGGCCCGGTAAGTATTAATCCGGACCGGGTCCCGGGTTACACATACCCTGTTAATCGGGTTATCGGGTGACCCGATAACCCGGTTATGAAAATATTAAAATAAAAGAAATTTTAAAACCTAGGGCATCATCTCTTCTCTTGAGTCTCGATTCCTTTCTTTCTTTCTCCCAGACTCCCAGTCGCAACTCGCACAGCGCACGGCGCACGCCCTCGCCGTCTCCTCTCTCCACGCCCTCGCCGCCCTCGCCATGGCCCCCATGACAAAAGAACTTCTGCAGATGTCAAAAAGTTAGGCAAGTCCTCATACTCCAAAACAGGCAGGCCAGGAAATGAGAAGGGCCTCTGCTTGGGATCCAAAGGCACCTCAAAATGCCCATGGCTGGCCCTGCAGAAGATCGAGCAGACCGTAGCCGAGTTGGTGAAGAAAGACGCACCAACTAGGCCATGTTCTCGAGCCACGTCCAAGGCCCATATGAGGAAAGAGTCGTAGATCACACAAGTGACTGGAGAGCTTGTGGCTTTGTGTTTCTTGATGAGGTCTGAGAGGGTTTTAGAGCCATGGGTTTTGAATTTTTCCAAGTAGATGTCGGCATTTGGGGCGTGTGAGAAGCCACCCTGGTCGAACCCATCTGAGATGGGTTCGATGGTCACACCCTGGGCGTGGATGGTGTCGACTGTGTAGTGGGTGGTGGCTAGTGTGGCTTTGATACCTTTGGAGGAGAGACGTTTGGCAAATTGGAGGAGTGGGTTTATATGGCCTTGAGATGGGTAGGGGACTAATACTACATGGGCTCTCTGGTTTGCCATCTCTCTCTCTCTCTCTCTCTCTCTCTCTCTCTCTCTCACATCACACAAACACACAGTCACACACACCAAGTGATGTTTTTAGAGGTGATGCAAGAGGAAGTTATATATAGGAGTTGGGGGAGGTCACAAAGGGGGTACTCTGTGGTATGATTTCAGAGCCACAAAGGGGGTACTCTGTGGTATGATTTCCTCTCTCCCTCCCACTGCTTGGGTTTGATGGGTCCCCAGCCCCTTAGCTGGGGTACCTTAACAGAACAGAAGTGCTTAATAATTCCGTATGGTCATTTATGAATACAGCTTGCATGTACAGCTGAGGACCGGATCTACAAAGGTGCCAATGAAAATAAAAAAACAGAATCAGATTGAAAAAAAAAAAAAAAAAAAAAAAAAAAAAAGTAACCGGGTTACCCGGTCACCCGACCCGGTAACCCGGTAGACCCGGTAACCCGAACCCGACAAACCCGGTTATAGCTAACCGGGCATTCGGTCGGGTTACCGGTGTGCATAAAGTAATCGGGTCGGGTCAAACCCGACCCGATAACCCGGAACCCGACCCGATGTACACCCCTACTGTACGTAGCCGAACTGTCGAAGAACCCTGTGTGGGTGGTAGGGTTCAATGACATCTAGGGACCTCAAGCAACCACAGAAGAATGATATCTGCTGTAGTGGATGATGGGCCCTAACACTAGCGTACGGATCCCAAGCAATCTGTCACAAGTAAACTAAACAAGTCACTAATATAATAAAACATGCTCCTTCTAAAAAACGTAAAAGAAAATAATAAAGAAAGTCATAAATATATAACATAAAACGCTCAAATGGGTGCTCACCTCACTCGGGTGTAAGGCATCCAATCTCTCCCGCATCAGCTGTATGTTTTCAATTGCATTTCCGAAATCCTGTCCAGGATTCCAGCGGCTTGCTAGAGCCATCCCTGCGGTGTATCCCCATTGTGCAGGAGGACGTGCGAATGGGAAGTGCTCGTACACCCAAGACTACAAATGACAACAAATATTAATAATTATATAGTACTTATATCAATTATAATGATAAAGATATATGAATCTATAAAATGTACCGTTCTTACCGTTAGCAGTGTCAAATATCCCGCAATCTGCCGCACATCTGCCCTCGTGGCGGTCCCCAACTGGCGATACAGATACGCAAGTGCGGCAGCCCCCCATGCGTATTGACGGACCCGTGGCAGGTCCATCAATAAGGACAAGTAGTAGACAGGAACCCTCGTGGCGGACTTATCCGTGAATAGTGTACAGCCCAATAGGTAAAGAAGATATCCTCTGGCTGCACACTCTACCTCCTCAACCGACGATGCGGGAGTCACTTCGCCGCACACCCGTCGGATCCACCCCATCCTCACTACCCCCACCCCGTGCCAGGTTCAACTCGGCTGATGCAGATTCCCTATCCACACCCAGTCCTAGCTCGAGTAGATCTACTTGGTCAGTAAATCCCATAGTAGCAGATACGTGGACAGGAAGTCCAGTGACTGGGATGCCGAGTAGAGAACTCACATCATCTAATGTGATCGTCATCTCACCAAACGGCATGTGGAAGGTATTGGTCTCGGGCTGCCATCTCTCCACAAAGCTCGAGACCAAGGGGCAGGAGATATATCTGTAGCTGAAATGCCTCAGGTCTGCCAATCCAGACTCTTCTATGATAGCGCGAAACATAGGCACCTCACTATCAAGACGATCTCCAGGCCGAGGTATGTACCAGTCCTTCAACTGCCGCCAATGACTGATACATTTGAGAGGGCCACGTTCCTGCACATTACAAGTATAGTATAAATCTTCATTAGCATCTGGTATTATATAAAGAATTAGTTAAAACATATAAAGAATGAACGTGTACCTCCCCGTCCCATATGGATATGGCCACGTGAGTCCTGAAACTCACAAGGACGGACTCGTCGGCCGGACCGCCTGGAATAGGTCCATCCCCTGACCCCGAGGCATGAGGACTGGGTGGCTGTGCCTGGTCCTCTGACGAATCATCCTCCCCTACTGGCGCAATCGGAGTACTGGACGGTTGGGGACGACTAGACGGCCCTGCCTCATCCTCTGAGGAATCGTCCTCTGAAGAGCTCTCAGGCAGTGGATCCTGCCGTAATTTGCGTCTTCGTTCAGACGCCGTTGGCCGTTGACGGCGAGGAGGTCTAGCAACGCCAACCTTCACCCGCACTCTGGGTGGATCGCTAGAAGTACTACCACGTCCACCGGTAGGATGTGAGATGCCACCAATACGGCGAGCTGGTCTCCTAGGCATATCTTCAAATCTGGATTTAAAATAAAAATCATTAGGAAGATAAAATCATTATACGAAGAAAATTTTTTTTCTTGTACTGCTCGGTTGATTGTATCGTGCTAAATCGTTCTGCACGGCACAACTTTTCCGTGCAACAATTTTATGCACGGAATATGTTTACCGTGCATATTTGTTTTGCACGGTCTACATGTTCCGTGCAAAACATTTTATGCACGGTTTCTTTCATCGTGCAGAAAATCCATGCACAGTATACATTTGCCGTGCACAACATTTGGTGCACGGTTCTGCATTGCCGAGCAGATCGTGACAATGCCACGATTTTTGGCAAACTGAAGAGATTCAGTACTTTGAATGCACATGAATTAGCTCGTAATATACTTATCTACTATCTAACAAAGAAATTACGACCTAAAAGGAATGTAAACATGATAAACGATATGAAGAAGAAGAAAAAGGAAAAACAAGAACTTACCTCACGCGTCCTGTGAAGAAGAAGAAGAAGAAGAAGCAGGAACGATGTGCACTGATGCTCTTTGGAGGGAGAACGACCGAGAAGAGGGAAGGCAAGAGGAGGAGAAGCAATGTCCAATGATGCCTTGCTCGTTTTTTCGAATAGGGTCGACGAGGGAAACGCAGAGGAGAACGAAGAGGAAATGCAGAGCAGAGCGTGGGCAGTTTGGGAAATATGGTGGGTGGGCTCAGCAAAACGTTTTTAAGAAAAAAAAAGGGGGGGGGGGTGAGTTCAGCAAGTGGGTGCTTAAAGCAATATTAGTGGGTGCATATAGAATCACTCTTCGGAGTTTCGTGACCGGACCCGGCGGATCCAAGTCGGGTATGCAAAACAAATTTTCAATAAAGAAACTGAAAATCAGTTAAAGAAAAGATAATAAAAAAAGAAGATTTCTAATCAGCTTAGATTAGGATTGTAAATGAATCGGTTCCGATTCGGGTATACCAAACCGGAATTATTAAGGAGAAGGTGGAATTGAATCCGGACATGGACCCGGAACCGATTTCTTAGCTCCGAAACCGGAACTAGAACTATATATGCATGGGACGGGTCTGGATCCAGGTCCGGGTTAGCTAGAGAATAATATTAAAAAAATATAATTTTTAAGAGAATTTTTCGAAAATTGAGACAATATGTCGGGTATCGAATCCACGAGTCCGAATCAAGGTGGAATCAGACCTGGACCCATTTACTTATTGGGGCCTAAATAAAGACCCACACCCAGTTTTAAATTGGTCGGAACCTCCGGTTAATCGGATAATCGGTACCTATTTACATCCCTAGCTTAGATAGGCCAAATACAATTTTAAAATTTCATATACCTTTACAATTCAAAATAGATTATTATAAAATTCAGTTGTATTTATAATATTTTTCTTATTCCCGCATTAAAACTCATAGTATGTTTAGATCTATTTTTATGTGATTTGAAAAGGGACTAATATAATTCTTGTTGCTATTATAAGTGGACGAAATTATGGTAGCGTTTGGCTCGATGTAATGAAGGTCGGAATGGAATGGTCATTCCGTTGTCATTACAGCGTTTGTTTCGCAAAAAAGTTGCGTAATGACCATTACCTCCGAATCCTATTCCCTTATGTATGAGACCAAAATACCCTTTTCACATCTATATATATTATTATAATAATAAGATTATAAAAGAGAAGAACTTGTGTGGGCCCCACCTATAAAATAATAATAATATATACGTATTATTATAATTTAATTATTATAAGATTATAAAAGATAAGAACTTGTGTGGGCCCTCCTATATAATAATAATATATATATATATATATTATAATAATAAGATTATAAAAGAGAAGAATTTGTGTGGGCCCCACCTATATAATAATAATATATACTTATTATATATTATTATAAAGATTATAAAATAAAAGAACTTTGTGGGCCCCACCTATATAATAATAATATAATATATACATTATTATTATTGTTATAATAAGATTATAAAAGAGAAGAACATGTGTGGGCCCCACCTATAATAATAATATAATCTATATTATTATTATTATTATAAGATTATAAATTAGAAGAACTTGTGTGGGCCCCACTTATATAATAATAATATAAATATATACATTATTATATTGTTATAAGATTATAAAATAGAAGAACTTGTGTGGGCCCCACCTATATAATAATAATATAATATACCTTATTATTATTATTATATTATAAAATAGAAGAACTTGTGTGGGCCCCACCTATATAAAATATAATCTATTATTATTATTATTATTATTATAAGATTAATAATAGAAGATCTTGTGTGGGCCCCACTATATAATAATATAATATAATATTAGATTATTTTTATTATTATAAGATATAAAATAGAAGAGCTTGTGTGGGCCCCACCTATAATAATATAATAATATACATTATTATTATTATAAGATTATAAAAATAGAAGCTCTTGTGTGGGCCCCACCTATATAATAATAATATAATCTATATTATTATTATTATTATTATAAGATTATAAAATAGAAGAGCTTGTGTGGGCTCCACCTATATAATAATAATATAATCTATACATTATTATTATTATTATAAGATTATAAAACAGAAGAGCTTGTGTGGGCCCCACCTATTTAATAATATTATAATATATATATTGACTGAGCCAAAGATAAAAATCTAACAAGGTTATTTTGGTCAGTCTAACGTAAATTTTGTTCCATTCCAGGACTCATTCCAGCATACCAAACGCAGGAACATGAATCAACTGGGTTGATTCCTCAGCGTACCAAACGCTGGAATGGAAATGCTTATTCCTGCCTCATTCCATTCCAGACTCATTTCGGTCTGCATTCCATTCCCGCCTACAACCATTCCAGCGAACCAAACGCTACCTATATGTTTTCATAAAGAAACTTATTTGTTAATATTTGGATTGTAGTTTAAAAAACTGATAGTTTCT
This sequence comes from Litsea cubeba, assembly GCA_012931725.1. Classification (NCBI taxonomy): domain Eukaryota; kingdom Viridiplantae; phylum Streptophyta; class Magnoliopsida; order Laurales; family Lauraceae; genus Litsea; species Litsea cubeba. The sequence goes on from CM022947.1 coordinate 60,511,768, forward strand.
TTTCTTTTAGCAAATTATCATTATAATAATAAATAAGAAATGTGATGTTCAAGAGCTCCCAACCTCTCACTTGAGCTGTGATATAGTACATAATAATATAACTTTATTATTTTATTTGTATCTAAAACATCTTAAAAGCCAATTAAGATTGGCATTCATAATTTTTTATGAATGTATTTTTAGATTCTTTCTAAATAACCAAAATAGATTGTGATATCAGGTGAGATATGTTGGATGATACATAAATTTCTGACCTAACCAATACAATATCTAGAAGTTCAAATTTATAATCATCATCTTTAAGGCCATGGATTAGTTGGTCACTTGGTCATATGTGGTGCGTTTGCAACTAAAATATAAGAGAAAAAAAAAGCATATTAAAGTATTATAAGTTGAAAAATTAATAGATTGGACTTCACAACACACGGACGTAGGGACCCACTAGACAAATAGGTAGGTATTAGAATAACAATTCACGAAAGAGTCTTTTTTTATATCTAATTATATACTGGCAATAAAGGCCCGTACCAAAAAATGAGAATATAATTAAAATTAAAGTAAGAGAATAGATATTATTTAAAAAATAAATAAGTAATTAGATTGAAAAGTGAGCTCCTCCTTATCTACATATATAACTTAGACTAAAATAGTGTTCTCATGTGGCTTTGCAAAACTCAAAACATCAAATTTCTACTCTTAATTCCAAACAAAATTTATTTGAAAAATTGCATGTTTTTGTATGTGCTATTCAATTTTTATTTTTATGGTTGTCCAATAATTCATTAATATCACTGAACCCTTACCCTGTCTACTTAGGGTCCGCTGGCAATCTTGTAGCAATGGGGCTCATAAGGTAGTTGATGGCCTGCCAATATAAGGTAGGTAAATAAATAAATAAATAATAAATGAGGTGTACAAAATTAACAGTGACCCGACCCGACTTGGTTACTCGACCCGACCCATGGGTCAATGGGTGGGACATGGTAGCATATTTCTGGTGCTCAACTCGACCCGTGACCGTTGGTACCGGTTAACGGGTTTCATGGGTCGGGTTACCGGGTGACCGGTGAACCCGGTAACATTTATTCTTTTTTTTTTAATTCATCCTAGAAAACCAAATGTTCTCCCCTATTTGTGAAAGATTAGTTTGTTGAGATTCATATCATGGGGGTGGAGATTTGTGGGGTCAATGTATGTTTTATTAATGAGACAGGGACCATTGATATCTTATATTTTCATGATATTGTTCTATTTCATGTGTATTCATATTTATTTATTTTTTCAAATAAGACATCTAATCCATGTTTGGTGAATTAGGAGATTTGGATGGTACCCAGCTAAAAGTAAAAATCAGGTAGTGGCTGTTTGGATCGGCATCAGGCTTGGACTTGGGTTTTTAATCTACATGAGATTCAGTTTAGGTTTGGGTTTGGTCTTGACTCAGGTGGCTGATTCTATATATGATAGTGTATAATGCTTACCAAACTCAATATATTATGCCTACGTTGGTGATTTTTTAAACAGGTGAAGATTCCCTCCATATATCTGAATCACTAAAATCACCTCAAATAAGGCCCATTTTCTTCTCTTTTTTCAGAATCAGTTAGAATTGATCACGGATTATGATAGGTGAAAGGAATTGCAGAAACCAAGCTGCAAGTAGGACCTTATAATTTAATTGGTCTTTGTCATAGTTGTTGGCCCAAACTGGTTCAGAAGTTCCATGATTGTAGTAGATAAGTGTTAGGTTTTTGTTTATTGCAATTTGATGGATGCATCATTCATTTTATTCATCATTTGAATTCACACACATTCATTGATTTAGAAAATCTTGAAATCTTGATTTACACATGCATTGTTTTTAAAACTTGTAAATCATATGTTTCATGCATGTTTTGGTTTTCATCTTAGATGCAATTTAATTTGAAAAAGAGTTTTATAAATCAAGCAAGCCTATGGTTTTAAAACTTTCTAATCATTTTTGGCTTTTTATATTTCATGATTTTAAACCTCTTAGAATGATTTAAAATCATGTTTCCATGCTTGATTTAATGGCCCAAAAGAATCCCCTCAAGAACCACTTCGATATATGAGAAAAATGGGAATTCTGGTCCCAGGGTCGACCTGCAGTGTACCAGGTCGACCTGCCCATGGACCAGGTCGACCTGGCACACTGCAGGTCGACCGGGCAGAGGGCCGTTGGCTCTCCAACGGTCATATTTGTGACCGTTTGTATTCGGTCGACCGGGGATGGTATTGGGTCGACCGAAGACACGCTGATACTCACTTTTTGAGTATAAATATGAGTTCATTCCCATTGAAAAGTGGTTGAAGATTTTAGAACTCTTAAGCCTTCTTGGAGGTGTTTGGAGACAAGGAAAAGGGGATGAACTAAGAGAGACCAAGAGGGTCATTAGTAAAGCTCAAGCTTGGATTAATGAAGTTAAATCTCTAAGTAAGCTTTGCTTAAACTAATCATATGTTATATGCTTTGTTTAAATCTTTGGAAAATGTTTAATAGCATGATAACTATGATGTGTTGAATCCATTCTTCTTATAATCTTTGATTTTATTGGATTCTTCACTTAGATTCAAATCAAGGTTATTTTAGAAAACTTCTTAAACATGTTTAGTCAAAATCTTTGATTTCCTTAATAACATGTTTCTATAACTTGTTTGAATCCTCTTTGTTGTTTTCAATCTATTTTAAGTTTAGTTAAACAAATTTATTTTTGAAAACAACATTGAACATGCATCACTTGTTTTAATCTTAATTAGTTTCATTCAACTTGTGACATTTTGATTTTCATAATCATTAACAAGTTTGCATTTTCTACAAGTGATTTGCATTACACTTCAATCATATCTTTTTATGTGCATTAAACTTTTAAATGCTATTAGCATAAGTTGATTGACCTTGCTTTTTTAACTTGATTGAAGTATTCACACACACACATCATGAGCATACATCTTTGCATTTCATAGAGTGTTGTGTGATTTAGTTTTTCAATTTCATATCCGCCTAGTTAGAGGCAATTTCATTTGAGCTTAATTGTAATCTCTTAGAGTGTTTTGTCAAGACACTTTCTTTGAGAGTAATCATTTGCTTGAAAGGTTATTGCTTAGCCTTTTGAAAAGCATAATAGTGGAAATCCGGTGGGGTGTTGGATACACAAGCCGGTAGTGGATGTAGGCATTGAGGCCGAACCACTATAAATCTTGTGTTGTGGTGATTGCAATGTGGTGATTGTTTATTTAAGCTTCCGCATATTGTTTGTTTAATCATCACATGTGACTAGTTAATGTTAAAGAATTTAAAATTGGTCATAATTGGTCACTAGTTGTAGCTCACCCTATTCACCCCCCTCTAGGGTTAGGATCCCATGGACTTTCAATTGGTATCAGAGCCTCGTGCTCTATATTAGGATCAAGTGTTTGGAACTCTTGATTAGGTGTAAAAACCTAGAGTTAAAACCCTAGTGTTGTGCCTCCATGAAAATCATAAGAATGGATTCCACTAGTTAAGACTTTGTAGATTCTTTGGTAGATTCTTCTAGACCCCTCCTTCTTCCCACTATTGGAGATTCAAACAATGAATTTAAAGAATCTCAATTTGAATTAAAAGAGGAAGAAAATGATGAAAATGATAATGACATTGAAAAAGCTTATGAGGATTTGTGCACATTATCCTTAGAGCTTTCTAAGAAGAATAGAAGATTAAAAGAAGAATCTAAAAGACTAAACCAAGAATTAGACTCTTCAAAAGATGAACTTAGAGAAAAAGAAGAATTAATAAATTGTGCAGAATCTAAGTTCATGATCTCTTTGCATAATCTATCTAATATTAAAGATGATCTAAGAGAATCAAAGATAGATTATGATAATCTTAATAAGGAAAATTCAAAACTAAGAGATCAATTAAAAAGGCAAGATGAAAACATTAACAACCTAGAATCCAAGTTAACCATTTCTATGGAAAATTTATCTAATGCACAAATTAAGATAAAAACTCTAGAACTTGGATCTAATGTTATCAATGAAGTTAAATTTGAATTAAAACTTGCCCATGAAGAGCTAAACAAATTTAAGGGAATTGAAAATGAACTTACAAAAGTTAAAAATGAAAATTCAACCCTTAAAGAACAAGTCACTCAACTTGAAACCTACAAACAAAAGTATGAGTGCAAATTTACCCAAAGTGAAGAAAGATTTGAAGAGTTATTGAAATTGGGTAAATCTAAAAGAGATAGGATGGGTCTTGGATTTGATAGGAATATTTCACATGACCCTAAGTTCACCAACACTTTTGTGAAAGGTGAGTCCTCATTCTCTAGCACTCACACTTTCTTGCCCATAACCAAATGTCATTATTGTGGTAATGAAGGGCATTTCAAATTTGAGTGCAAATTAAGAAGAAGCAATGTGTCTAAACCCATCTTTGAACCAAAGAAAGTAAAATCAAATTCTATGATGGTTAACACACTAAAAAACAAGGAAGACTCCAAGAAGACTAAACAAGTTAAACCTATTAAAAAGGAGTCTCCTAAGATAGATTCTAAAAAGTTTAAACAAGTTAAACCAACTCTAAAAGAATCTATCAATAAAAAGCTTCTCAACCTACCTCCCATAACTCAAATGAAAGAACTTTTGAATAAAGTTGCAAAGTTAAATCTAAAATTCAAAAGTCAAATTAAGGGAGGAAATAAGAAGAAAAGAAAAGAGAATTCATCTCCTAAGAAGAATACTCACCAACCCCAAAAGACTAATCACCAATCTAAGCTAAATTTAGTCAAATCTAAATATCAAGGTGATAAGTCTAAGTTAAAAATTTATCAAATCAAATCTCCCATAGTTGGTGAGACTTTTAAGATAGACCTCAAAGACCAACCCTCTCAAGACCTTAGGTGGATTCCCAAAGTTATAAACTTAGACAAACCTTAAGGCCTTGGACCTCTTTGACCAACCTATCCTTTATAGGTAAATCCTTTTGTTGGTCATGTTGCATTTGCATTTTATTATTTCATAGTTACATTTCATAAAATGCAATGCTTGTTTATGATCAATTGGTTTTGTTTTCATGCACCATACTATTTACATATCATGGTTTTCAAAATCTTTAGATTATAATTTCATCTTGATAGACTTGCGTATTGCTTTCATTTAGTTATATATCTTGCATGCATTTCTACATGTTCAATTGATTATGGTTTCAAAAGCTTTCATAGCTAGGTCCTACATAATCAATTGATTTTGCAAAATCATTTGTTTGAATGTTATAGTAAGATTTTTTCTTTAAAAACAAATGATTTGAATCAATTTAAATTTTCCATGATCTTACTAATTAGATCCTTTGGTATGGAAAATATGTGTTCAATTTGTACGAGCCCTTGTAGTTATATTCTTTGGAATACAAATTGAAAAATGTTTTATCTTCATTTTCATACTCATTTTGTCCATTGTTGGATTTTGTTTATGATTTGAAGATTGTTTGAATGGAATTGCTTTAAAACATCATTAGTTATATTCTTCAAAGCATGTTCCATGTTGTCATTTCCTTTGGTATTTGATTATGCCATTTCAAATGGAAATGAATGTTGTTTTAAGCTATTTGCATCTTTGCTCATTTAGTTACATTCTTTATGCAAATGTTTATTTGTTCCATGTATGGTTGTGCTCTTTAATTATTTTTATAGTTACCATACTAGAACCCAAAACAAAAAAAAAACCATCCTCTTGCTTTCTAGTTTTTATTTGACTTGGATGGTTATGTTGTTGATTCATGTGTAATTTTCTTATTGGTATCATTCATTAAACATGTTTCAACATCGTAGTAGTGTTCTTGATCATATGAATATCTTTGAAATTCATTCCTTGTATTTCATAGTTATATCTATTGTTTGATGGATTTCTTAGATATTGAATTCATATGATTTGACACTGTGAAAATTGCATGTTCTACTAAGTTATATCTTTTTATGGAATTTCTCTTGTTCATCACTATGCTCATTTGTCAAATCATTAAAAGTGATGAATAATCATTTTATGATGCTTGTTGGAATTTTGTGTTTGTCACTTGCTTGCTCTTAATCATGTTTCATGTTCAATTGGTAATCAATTGGTATCATTTTCATTTAGTATCATTTCCAATTGATATCATATCTTGAGTTTGTGATAGACCTTGTGTTCATTGGATTGATCTTGATAGTCATATGTCTTTTGTTCCATGTCACATTCCATTAGCATCATAATTCTCATGATTACCACCTCTCTTGCACTTATAGGTAAATCACATGACCACCATGTTTATGTGTTCATAATCTTGGTTGGTTAATGGTTGAGGTAGGCTTCATGTTTGAACTTCATTTCACTCATCTTGCACACGATAGTCATATTTGATGATTGGATGAAATGATTTCAAAAAATATTCATAGCATATGATTTTCATAGTTATATTGATTGATGCTATGTTTAGTATATCCCTTGACCTTGCTCTATATTGGTAATTTGATCATATTGAGCTTATTAGTCATTTGGAATCTAATCCTTCACTTGAAGTTAACCCTCAATTGGTTAAACCATCTTCTTCTTGTACCTATTAGTTAAATCCTTGTCAAAAGTTTGACAAAAGAAGAGTATGGATTGAGGGGGAGTAAATCTTCATAGGAAGTATTAGTTTTGATCAAATTCACCCCTATATTGGCTCTGGATACCCTTATAGCTTATTACCCATGCATGATGACCTGTTATGTACTTCATTTTCGATTTCCTTTGTTAACAGGTGCTACTAAAAGGTATTTTTCTTGTTTCATGTGTGTAGGTACCCCTCTTCAATTGATAGCTTTGCAATTTAATGGCAAAGGGGGAGAAAGTTCTCAAGCTTAATGGCAAAAAGGGGAGAAAGAATTAAGGGGGAGAAAGTGCTAAAGGTGGAGAGAATGCACATCTTGCCAAAAGAAGAGTGCATGGTCAAAAGGGAGAAATGAAGAGAAGAAAGCTTGGGAGCTAAAGAGTTGCTTGGCCAAAGAAAGGAAGATGAAATGAAAGCTTGAAGAGTGATCAAGCTCCAAGCATCAAGAAGAATGAAGAATGAAGCTAGAGCCCAAGCTAAATGAAGAAGCATCCAAAAAGATTTCAAGAATTGTCCAGCCAAGGAGGAGCTGAAGACTGTGTGTGAAGTCTTAGTGTTGAGCAAGGTTTGCCAACATATTGAAGGTTTGCCATCAAATTGCAAAGGGGGAGATTGTTAGGTTTTTGTTTATTGCAATTTGATGGATGCATCATTCATTTTATTCATCATTTGAATTCACACACATGCATTGATTTAGAAAATCTTGAAATCTTGATTTACACATGCATTGTTTTTAAAACTTGTAAATCATATGTTTCATGCATGTTTTGGTTTTCATCTTGGATGCAATTTAATTTGAAAAAGAGTTTTATAAATCAAGCAAGCCTATGGTTTTAAAACTTTCTAATCAAGCAAGCCTAAGCCATGCCATCGCCAGAATCGAGGAAGAAGGCAATATGCTTGTTGTTGTCCGTTTCTAGTTACAGAAACCAGAAGGAAGAAGACGACCTTCGGCCAAGCCAGGTCGGGTTTGTCTTGGTCAGTTCTGACCTGACCTGCTACAGAAGCCCAGCCCATAGCCCAGATCCATCGTCGCCGCGGAAGACAATCGCAGAAGAGCCTGGGCGCTGCGTTCTTTGTTCTGTAGCAGAGAACAGATATTGAAGAGGAAGAAGACCCAGTTGGGCCGTCCCAGGCATTGGGTCAGTCCAGGTCCAGTCTGACCCAACCCAGTTTGCGCATAGAAGCCCATCTTCGTGTTTGATAAATTCATCTTAGTTTTTGAAAAAATTATTTGACTTTTTTGAGAAATCTATATGAGTTTTTATGAAATTTATCTGAGTTTTTCATTTTTATCAAATTTATTTCATTTTTGCGCAATTTTATTTGAATTCTCAAACAAATTTCTCTGAGTTTTGGACAAATCTATCTGAGTTTATGACTAAGCCCAGCTTAGTGTTTGATAAATTTATCTGAGTTCTGGAAAAATTTATCTGTATTTTTGATAAAGTTATCTGTTTTTTGTCAAATTTATCTGTATTTTTGTCAAATTTATCTGTATTCTGGACAAATTTATCTGCGTTTTTGTCAAAGTTATCTATGTTTTTATCAAATTTATCTGTGTTTTTTTCAAAGTTGACTATATTTTTGGCAAATTTATCTGAGTTGTTTTTTTAAATTTAACTGATTTTTTTTGGCAAATCTATTTGCGTTTTTTGAAATCTATTTGTGTATTTTAATGTTATTTTTGCCTTTTGAAATTTATTTGTGTCTTTTCAAATTTATTTCATTTTTTGAAATTATTGCATTTTTTAAAATTTATTTTCGTTATTTTAAATTTATTTACATTTTTTGAAATTTTGTTTAGATCTTTTGAGTTTTATTTGAGTCTTTTGAAATTTATTTATATTTTTTGAAATTTATTTGGATATTTTGAAACTTATTTACATCTTTTTAAATTTATTTACGTTATTTGATTACATATTGCTTTTTTTTAAACTTATTGCATTTTTTGAAATTATTTTATTTTTTTAAAGTTTATTTTCGTTATTTTGAAATTTATTTGTATGTTTTTAGAATTTATTTGAAAATCTGGGGATTCCATTAATCGTGGGCAATTAAATGTTAGTTGGCTATTATTAATGGGATATCCCACCAATCATGGGATATGATTAAAAAAAAGGGCAAATTGGACATTTTATGTGTGAATAATTGTGAGAGGACCTTTAGCTCTATGACTTTTTCTTGTGGACCTAAGGCAATAAAGTGAAATTTTCAGGGACCTATCGCCAAATGCCCCTATATAATATTAAAGCAAAGGGGGAGGTGGGCTGTGAGGGGTGCTACCTCATCCCCCATCCCTAAATAGTCTCTCATTTCAAACAAAATACTTATAAAATCACATAGAGCTTTGGGTGTGAGAGGTGGGCTGTGAGGGGTGTCACGTCATCCCTAAAAAGTTTATCCTTTCAAAGAAATAGATAAGAAAAAGTGGGCCACCATACTCATTTAAAATAAATCTCCTCCCTGAATCTCCATTTCAATTATCTTTTCCAAATCACATCCCTAAATCTCTCCATTTCATTCAAAATCTTTTATAAAATAACAAACTCACATCTTTATCATATCTCCTACAATTTCTCTAAATAACTTCGTCCATCCTTATCACACTATCCTTCAACTTCTCTAAACAACTTCTTCCATCCTTATCACAACTTCTCTAAACAACTTCTTCCATCCTTATCACACTATCCTTTCTCCACTTCTACCAAGAAGTTGTTAAAGCAAAGATAGAGGTGGGCTATGGGGGTGCCACCTCATCCCTAAAAAGTCTCTCATTTCAGAAAAATACTTATAAAATCACAAAGAGCTTTGGGTATGAGAAGTGGACTGTGAGGGGTGCCACATCATCCCTAAAAAGTCTCTTCTTTCAAAGAAATATATAAGAAAAGTTGGCCACCACACTCATCTAAAATAAATCTCCTCCCTCAATCTCCATTTCAATTATCTTTTCCAAATCACCTCCCTAAACCTCTCCATTTCATTCAAGATCTTTTATAAAGATAACAAACTCACATCTTTATCATATCTCCTACAATTTCTCTAGACAACTTATTCCATCCTTATCACATCTATCCTTTCTCCACTTCTACCAAGAAGTTGATGTTACCGTGAGATATTTATTTCAAGTTAAAGACCAGACAAACAAGGCCACTACACAATACTATTATATTTACATCCACAATTACCTAAGAGGGACAAAAGTTCCCAATATTTGAGATCCTAATGCGCAGTTAGTCATTATAAAAATCTTGCAGTAGGCTTGCAACAGTTTCGCTAATTATAAGACATTCATCCAAGTCGGTACTGCACGTACGTGCATCAATAATATTTAATATTTAATATATTTTACTATAGGTGCCTTTGTTGCTAAACGATTATTTTTCACAAATTAGGTATGCTGAAAAATTCTCTTGATCATTGAAGTTGGAACAAAATCAGGTGCTTTGAAGATCAATTGTTTCTCAAATCAATTAACCTTTATAATTATATATATTTATTAGTTTTTACCTACACAATTGTTAAATGTATATCATAGAAAGTGCATTTATAATAGTTGTCCAACTAGCAAAACTAGATGTTACATTATATGATGAAAGGTTTTTTTATTTACAACCTACAAGTTTATTTAAAATCTTCTATTTGATGAATATACTAATTTCTCATTTTCTCTTCTATTCTTGTAGTTTGAAAAAACTGAATCTAACATTATGAGGAGATTTGACATCATACCACTTTTATTCTTTAACATCAAATGTTGGAAGAGTCCTCTTGACAACATCAATCGCAGTTAAGGAATACAATGGTAATAAATTAAACTTTCTTCTATTAATTCAAACGTATGGTTTAACGCTAATGTTAAAAGTAAGTGCAGAAAATATTTATCTAAGCACATCATTCGCTACCAGGATAATGATCACCCAAATATTCCAGAGGCAAATTCTTTATTAAAGTGGTAAAATTATCATCTTTTCAAATTTAATAAATTAAATAATAAAATACATCATTCTAATATGTGTTTGAAATTTTAAATATAGGAATAAATGCCACAGTGGTGATTCATTGAATAACAGAATTTTATTGAAAAAATTAGTTTCAATAGTGGAGAATGGAGTAACTGAAGTAAGTTACTTATCATTCACATCTTTTTTTTTATTATTATGTGCATTTTGCATTTATATTTGTATTGTATGAAATAAATTTATAAATTTTATCCTGCTTATTTATAGATGAAATATGTTGCAATCAAAGCTACCGTCGCAATGTTGCACATGGATAGACCATTATCATTCGTATCTTGTAGTAGGTGTGATAAAAAAATCGATTCATGTGTAAATAATGGTCAATGCAATCATTGCATTTTCCCCACGCGAACAAACAAAATAAGGTAAGTAATTAATAATGCACAAATTTCATGTAATATGTTAGATTTATAAATTAAATATATTCATTTAAACTTTATAATTTTTAACTTTTATAATTGTAGATACATTGCAGCAATAACGGTAATTGATTACACTGGAAGTGCAACATTTTTGCTCCAAGACAATGTTGTTAAGAAATTCTTGAATACATCAGAAGAAAATATAGCTAAGGTAATGACGCAATGTTTGTTTGTTTCTATTCTTTTAATATGCTCCTATCATATATAATATATCTAAATCTCAGTTATCTAATTCTTTGTCTTGTAAATTTATTTTTATCACATTTTGTAGGATGATTGGTACACCCATTTTGCACCTCAAATCAAAATAGCACTATGGCAGGAATACTTGTTCCATCTCAAGATAGGATCGAACATGAGCAAGTCTACTTTGGATAGTGGAGTTCCAATTAAAAAAATAGAACTCATAAATGCAAATCATGAGGGAAATTTCTTACTATCAGAAATAGAACAGTGTGAGCCTTTACACTTTTGTTTTAATAAGATACTATCTATTTTAATTAAATAATATATTTTCTCTTACTTTAATTCTAAATATATATTCTCACTTTTGGGCCCGGGCTGAGCACGGGCCTTCGTTGCTAGTATATAATATTAAAGCAAAGGGGGAGGTGGGCTGTGAGGGGTGCTACCTCATCCCCCATCCCTAAAAAGTCTCTCATTTCAAACAAAATACTTATAAAATCATATAGAGCTTTGGGTGTGAGAGGTGGGCTGTGAGGGGTGTCGCGTCATCCCTAGAAAGTCTCTCATTTCAAAGAAATATATAAGAAAAGTTGGGCCACCACACTCATCTAAAATAAATCTCCTCCCTGAATCTCCATTTCAATTATCTTTTCCAAATCACCTCCCTAAATCTCTCCATTTCATTCAAAATCTTTTATAAGATAACAAACTCACATCTTTATCATATCTCCTACAATTTCTCTAAACAACTTCTTCCATCCTTATCACACTATCCTTCTACTTCTCTAAACAATTTCTTCCATCCTTATCATAACTTCTCTAAACAACTTCTTCCATCCTTATCACACTATCCTTTCTCCACTTCTACCAAGAAGTTGTTAAAGCAAAGATGGAGGTGGGCTATGGGGGTGCCACCTCATCCCTAAAAAGTCTCTCATTTCAGAAAAATACTTATAAAATCACAAAGAGCTTTGGGTGTGAGAAGTGGGCTGTGAGGGGTGCCACATCATCCCTAAAAAGTCTCTCCTTTCAAAGAAATATATAAGAAAAAGTTGGCCACCACACTCATCTAAAATAAATCTCCTCCCTCAATCTCCATTTCAATTATCTTTTCCAAATCACCTCCCTAAATCTCTCCATTTCATTCAAAATCTTTTATAAAGATAACAAACTCACATCTTTATCATATCTCCTACAATTTCTCTAAACAACTTATTCCATCCTTATCACACCTATCCTTTCTCCACTTCTACCAAGAAGTTGATATTACCGTGAGATATTTATTTCAAGTTAAAGACCAGACAAACAAGGCCACCTTTAAACACATCATGATGCACCTTAATGAATTAGGATAAGAGGCTTACTTTTAAATATTACATCATGTGACCCCACCAATGCTCCTTAGAACACCACTTCAACAAGGGCCTACTGACCAAATATTCAATTGGACACACATTTAGATATTTGGATATGGGCATATCTTTAGATGTTACATCATATGACCTCACTAAGGATCCTCTGAATGACACATCAGCAAGGTCCCACTGTCCAATTGGACACACCTTGAAGGGATTAGGATATGAGGCCCACCGTTAGATGTTACATCATGTGACCCCACCGAGTTATTTTTTCTTTTTTATTAAAGTTATATATATAATAAATATAAACTACTTATTAATTTATTTCTATAAAATCTATTCTTTTTCAATAATATCTCATAAAAGAATCACATATTTCATTATATTTTTTAAGCCCGGGCACCATACCTCTCCATTTAATTCTGTAAGCTTATGCTTGTGGGGCCCACCCTTGGTCCATCCGAATGGACCAAATACACGACTTCCCTAAATTGTACATGTCCACTAGCTTTTGGGTCAGAACCGGATTTACTGGACCGTTGGATCGACCATGTACCGGTCCGAATGGATTGTTGACCATTAAACTTTTGAGGCTAGAAGGAGATGGTAGAAACCACGGTTGAGACTAATTTTTTACAAAGAGAATGATCCCAGTGAGTCCTTGAAATCCCCACATCACCACCTCGGCCCCCATGTGGGTCGCCAGGTGGGCCCAACCACAAATTTGATCTTACCTTAACCTAAGTTTTAGCTTAGGAGAGCTGCCCCTATAGACACACATTCATACTTGTGTAATGGTCAATGCCTTTAAATTCAAGAGGGCATTATGTTATGTAAGTTTACTTTTCATTTATATTTATTTTCTTCACATGTTAAAAGATTATAATATTCAAAGATAATAAATTTCTTCTTTTTAGACTTATTTTATCTAATAATATTTTAAAATAATTCTTAAATTTCTAATATATTTTTACTTTTGGCCCGGGCTTAGCACGGGCGTTTGGTGCTAGATATATATATTAAAGCAAAGGGGAAGGTGGGCTGTGAGGGGTGCCACATCATCCCTAAAAAGTCTCTCCTTTCAAAAAAATACAAAATAAAAAAAGAAAAAAAAAGGCAAAGCCTTTGATAGACTCCTCTCAAACAAGTCTCAGCCCAAAAAAATCTCCTCCTTTAATCCTAACAATAGTTATAATATTAAATATAATCCCTTAAATCTAGATCAGCAACTCTCATTCCTACAATCTCTCATTCCTTACTTAATATACATGGTTATAGAACTAACCGCTCTCCTAAAATTTCTCTCCAAACCTATCATTTAAAATCTCCATTAATTCCTTGAGATTCCCTTCATCGTTGGATGGGCTAATTGTTGAGCACATGTCAACTTATACATCCCTTGTAATGAGGAACATATATATAGTACTCCAATAAGTGAGATGACTATCGTTAATCTGACCGTGATTTAAATTTAATAGTGATTTTAAAGTGGAGGGGATGACCATTGAAGTACAAACTCAATTTGTTAAGCTCCAAAGTCATTCCATTTTCTTGTAAACGATTGTGCACACTGTACAATTAAGATCAAATTAAGTATATGCTTAAACATCATACAGTAATTCTATAGGAAATAAAGAGTTGTTAGAAATAATTATATTTGTTATAAAAATGCATAATAAGAATACATTTCATTTCTAATTATATATATACATGAAATAGTATAAGGGTTTATATGAGACCTACTTTTAATAATTGTTGTAGACGAGGCCACCTTTAAACACATCATGATGAGGCTCACTTTTAAATATTACATCATGTAACCCCACCGATGCTCCTTGGAACACCACATCAAGAAGGGCCTACTATCCAAATGTTCAATTGGATACACCTTTAGATATTTGGATATGGGCCTATCTTTAGATGTTATATCACGTGACCCCACTAAGGATTCTTGGAATGACACATCAGCAAGGTCTCGCTGTCCAATGGACACCTTGAAGGAATTAGGATATGAGGCCCACCGTTAGATGGTACATCATGTGACCCCACCAAGTTGTTTTTTTTTTTATTAAAGTTATATATATATAATAAATACAAACTACTTATTTATTTTTATAAAATTCGCTCTTTTCCAATAATATATCAGAAAAAATCACATATTTCATTATGTTTTTTGAGCCCGAGCACCATACCTCTCCATTAATTCTGTAAGCTTACGCTTGTGGGGCCTACTCTTGGTCCATCCAAATGGACCAAACACACGACCTCCCTAAATTGCACATGTCCACTAGCTTTTGGTCAGGTCCGGATTTACTAGACCGTTGAATCAACTGTGTACTGATCCGATTGGATTGTTGACCATTAAACTTTTGGGGCTAGATGGAGATGGTAGAAATCACGGTTGGGACTAATTTTTTGCGAAGAGAAGGGTCGCAGGGAGTTCTTGAAATCTTCCCATCACCACCCCCATGTGAGTACCCAGGTGGGCACCACCACAAACTTGAGCTTACCTTAACCTAAGCTTTAACTTAGGAGAGCTGCCCCTATATAGACACACATTCATACTTGTGTAATGGTCAATGCCTTTAAATTCAAGAGGTCGTTATGTTATGTAAGTTTACTTCATTTTATATTTATTTTCATTACGTGTTAAAAGATTCTAATATTCAAAGATAAAAAATTTCTTTCTTTTAGACTTAGTTTATCTTAATAACATTTCAAAATAATTCTTAAATTTTTAATATATTTTTATTTTTAGCCTGGGCTTAGCAAGGGCGTTTGTTGCTAGTTATATATATTAAAACAAAGGGAGAGGTGGGCTAGATATTGCATAGATTTAATCTTCCTCTCCTAATATCTCCCTCATTTAAAGTGTCACATCTCAATTAAAATCTAAATTTAATATCTCCTAAAACTTCTCTCTTAGTATCATTCAAATGTCTCCTAAAATTTCTTTTTTAATATCATTCAAGACTCCCTAAAATCTCTCTTAATAGCACTCAGAAACTCAATAATTTGCAATCCTTCTTCTTCATTCTCTGGATACATAAATCTTATTTATTTTTATATTATTTTTAATGATTAATTTTTACAGAAAATGATTTGTGGATGGTGTGCAACCAGTGTAAAAAAAGAATTGAAAGTAAGTAAATATACGCGGATGAAGGAGTTTATATTATTACAATAACTTGCAATAATTTTTTTTAATGATTGTCTTGCTATCACTCATCATTACAGCTGTTTTTCTTCTTTGTCCAAAGACATGTCATAAATTTATTTATTTTTATTTTCAATAATATTTAAAAAATACTAATCTTAATTTATTTTTTATGTTTATTTACTGCCAGGGCTAAGCACGGGCGTTTGTTGCTAGTTATTATTATATATATTAAAGCAAATGGAGAGGTGGGCTGTGAGGGGTGCCACATCATCCCTAAAAAGTCTCTCCTTTCAGAAAGGGAGAGGTGGGCTGTGAGGGTGCCACCTCAGCACCCAATTATTCTCCTTTAAAAAAAATCACTTAGAAAATAGTGAGAGAGCCTTTGCCTTTCACGTGGAGCTTGCTTGATGTCTTTCTCAATCTCCTAAAATCTCTCGTTCCTAAAATCTCTCCCTCTAATACTTCCCTAAAATCTCTCATCAAGCAATTATACGTTCCTAAAATCTCTCATCCTCCTAATATCTCTCCCTCTAAGTCTACCTTAAAATCTCTCTTCCCCCTAATATTCCTCTATCAATTACTTTCAGACGGCATTGGTTCACCATCAGTCTTTACTTTATTAAAGATTAGCACTTGAGGGCCCGAAAACCCAACCCAGCTCAGCCCGTGTAAAGATATATACGATTTATTTATTCTTTTTCTTGTGTATTGGTGGGCTGGGCTTTGTTTAAAAGTTCAACTTAGTAGGTAGCAATTATGCATATTTTTAGACATGGGCTTACTTTCACACGACATTGCGTCACCATCAAGCTTGGTTTATTAAAGACTAGCACTCAAGGGCCCAAAGACCCAGCCCAGATCAGCTCTTGTATACATATATTTTATTTTTTATTCTTTTTTTTTCTCTCTGTTCTTGGGTTGGGCTTTGTTTAAAAGTCCAACTTGGTAGGTGGCATGTAGGTATATATATTTTTTACATGGTTTTACTTTCACACGTCATTGGGTCACCATCCAACTTTAGTTTGTTAAAGACTAGCATTTGAGGGCCTAAAGAACCAGCCCATGTGAGCATGTATATTAAATATATATACTTCCCCTCACATGATCCTTAAATGATGGGACATTTGATTTTATTTTATTTCAAAATAGTAAGACTTATTTTATGGATAGATGATCTGGATGTGTATATATATATATATAATATATCAATAAATGAGATGGTTGTAATGCTCGATGCCTTTAAATTCAAGGGGTCGTCGTGTTATGTAAATTTACTTCATTTTATATTTATTTTCATACATAGAAAATTTTTTAATATTCAAAGATAATAATAAAAAACTTATTTTATATTTATTTTATCTTAACAATATTTCAAAAGAATTCTTAAATTTAAACATATTTTTATTTTTTGTTTTTTGGCTTAGCACGGGCCTTTGTTGCAGTGGGCTGTGGAGGGTGCCACCTTAGCAACCTAATAATTATCCTTTTAAATAAATATGGAGAAAAAACATAGAGTGGTTTAAGGTGTCATGTCATCACATGCCATAATTTTTTCTCAATATCATTTTCTTTTAGTTTCCAAATAGAGCTCTACTATATTCAAAGATTTTCACATGTGAACGAAAATCAAACCCGACCTTCTGGTAGACCACCTCATGGATGGGCTTGTGATAAAAATGTTTTGAGGTTGGAGTTCTTTTTGTTGAATCTTATAGGCATCCTTTTCTGATTTGATTATATAGACATATGACCCTATGTTTGGCCCACCATAAATTACACTTTCGTGGACCCACATGGACTCATAATTAAGAGATATATTCATTGATCCAAGGTGGGCCAATTATTACTGGGATCAAATAACACTAGCCTATGGTTTTAAAGTCTCATAATTTATGGCTTTTAAAGTTAAGATGTTTATACATTTTTTTTAAATCTAGAGCTAAAAAACGATTTGATCAGTTCTAAAATGTTATTAGTGCTACTTCAAAAGGGTAGAGAAGAAGGGCTTTGAAATTATCAATGGGTAATAAAAATTTGAATGCATTTCTTATTACTAATATTATATATATTAACAAAACTCGCTTTTCTATATCTTCTTTAGTAATTATTGTTGTTATTATTTTTTTTATGTTGTTGTTGAATGGATTTTTTAGCTTTATCTTTATAATAGTTTATTGTTGATGTTGACCACTTGTATTTGTGATTGAAGATGTGTTGATTGTTTTTATATAAATATGCATGAATTTATTCTTATATGTTTATAATTAATTTTGATATCTTATAAATTTAAAATATAATATCTTACGTTTTTACCTCGGGCTAAGCACGGGGCGTTGTTGCTCGTATATATTAAAGCAAACGGGGAGGAGGGCCATTGTGAGGGGTGCCATGTCATCATCGAAGGAGTTCTCCTTTTAAATAAATATACATAAAAAACTTAGAGTGGTTTAAGGAGCCATGTCATCACATTCCACTATTTTTCTCCAAAAGTATCTATCCATATCTTCTATCTCCTAAAGTCTCTCAATCAATATCCTTTAAAGTTAAAGTTAATCTTGCAAAAATAACACAAAAGAACCTTTTAAGGGGGCCCACTATGTAATATCAATCTCTTTCACTTATGTGTTACCCCACAAAAGTTTTAGGAAATTTAATAAATCTAACCCATGCACCATCTTAGTGGGACCACCTCATAGAACTTATCAACCTGACTCAAATGTTAAATGGACTTGAGGCTTTGTTGAACCGAGGCCTATGTTGTCATATATTTCTAGTACCTTTTTATCGTATGGTTTGAGCTTGGATGATCCTATGTGCACCCGGACTCAAACCGTAGTCTGACCCCGGCCGAGCAGTCTCACCCCACCCATATCTTTTGAGCAGGCAGGCTCGAACTTAGTATCTAGGACCTGATATATACCTGAACTCAGGCCGTTCAATCCCTATTGATAGGTCTGATTCATGGACACTGGAAACAACATATTTGTTCATAACTGAAAGATCGAGTTGGGCGCTTCATATTGGTATAAGTTATAGTGAGAGACTCTCCTGTATTTAGGGTGACTTACCTAAGTCATGGGAGGACATTCCCGGATTTATCTCATTAGTGCATATGCAATGCATTGAACAGGACCATTGTAGGTGTGATCTCTAAAATAGTACTATCACTGAGAGAAATCAAGTCACCTCATGCTACAGAGTGACCAGTGCTCTTAATCTTGAGCATTTGTGGATGAACTGACGAAGTCAAGTTCTTGTGCTTTAATTCACTATGGGTGAGATTCTTTTCATGGGTCAACAGCTTTGTGTTTTGGGTACTCGGACTTGATCAGTTGGGACATGCAGATGCAATGAAGAATCTATGCCATCTAATGATAGAATGATCGTCCCCTTAGAATTATCCGATTAATCATCAAAATCTAAGATCTTAGTATATGGATGTTCCATGTGGATATTGAACTTGTGGGTCGCTCCCTGGACCAAGAGAATGATATCTGGATGATGATTAAGTTAAGGATATGAAGTTCTAAGGTTTAGATGTAATCGAGAAGGTTGATAGTACATCTGATAACCTGACTTGATTATGGATGTTACATAGAGGGGCATTTAGGTCATTTTACTTAGTAGGTCGAAGACAACTGTCATTTTATGACTAGCTTATTATATTATATATTTGTCCCTGGAGTTCAACCATAACTCTTTAGTGGAATGAGTTAAGGTTAAAATGGTCTTAATGTTGCTATGAGTTTAACATAGACATTTTGGTCATTTTGGGAGGCAAGGGCAAATATGTCTTTTGGTCCCTTCTCTAGTCACTTTCCAAGATTGGCATGGTTTCCTAAGTTGTTTAGATGACATATGGTTGAATTATTTTAGTGGAAAATAATTTTGAGTTTAAATTCAAATAGGCCTTTGATGGCATACATGAATTTAATTTTAGATAAATTATTTGTGGGCCATGGTGTGCATTATCATGTGGGACGTCCATAATGGGAATTCTATAAGGTGAGGTTTCCAATTTTGAGTAGGTCTCTCTACTTGGAAGGTTGGACTTCTCTTTAGATTAGTATTCCTATAGTAAAGTTTCATTTTTGAATTAGAAACTTAAATTAGTAAGTGTTGTGCAACTAGGATTACTAATTGCCAAAGTTTGTGGGATGTTCCTTTAGTTTCGTTTTCTAATTGGAGTGTTTCTAAAAAGAAATAAATATTTAGATTATACTTTCCTTTTAGGACATCTATGAGAATTAGAAAAGATAGTTTTTAAGGAAAGTAATTCCAAAAGTTTCTATAAAAAGGAGAAGCCTCCCCCCTTGGACGTCCACAACAAAGAGAGCCATATCCCACACGTCCAGCCCCCTTTCTTCTTCTTTGAAGATAGTTCAAGGTCTGAGATTTTTTTCCATAGAAAAATGTTCTCGAATCCCGTCTAGAAATCGAGATTAAGATCCCACCATCTTAGCCAATCAGATTTGGAAGTGAAATAGAGAAGAAGATCGAAAGCAATTCTACTGCAGAAAATTCCAGCAAGTTGTTTGCTAATTGCAAGTCTGAGTTCAGCCCTTTGGATCTTTTATTTCAGAGATTTGAAGTCTACAAATCATCAAGGGAATAGTCTTCTTGAATCTCCTTTAATTATACACTTGTTGGTCATGAATTCATGGAGTTATTATGCGATCACTATGGCTGATTGGCGCTGCCAAGATCAGATTTTTAAAAATCTGTCATATTACAAATCAGCCATGGAAGTCCTTCCTTAGTGATGTCCAGATCTGAATCGCAAGTTCTTTCAGTGGTATCAGAGCCACTCCATGTGAAATCATGATCCCATGTTGTGTTTAATTAATCCTAGATTGATTATGGGCATGGTGGCACCCTACTAAAGTTATATCAAGATTTCTTTATGTGATGCATGTTGTGTGCAAGTTTCATTAACATTGCTGGAATTTATTTTCCAGATTTGTTTAATGATGCACATAGTGTTTTGCATGCACTAACCTCTTTGTTTGCAGCCATATATTGCATCCTTGATGGTTTGCATGATTGTTATGTGGATTTGGATGTTTTTTCATTAGTTGGAAAGTTTACGATTGCGCGTTTAGCAATCATAGGAAGTTGTAATTTTTTTTTTACTTTTATTCCAACTAGTCTTGATGTAAGCTTTCTTAAAAAGCATAGGTATCTCCAATGTAATTTGGGGTTTTATTTTTTATGGGTTTGCTTGTATAAATTTAATTTGTTGAAACAAGCAAGAAGAAGAAAGTTTCAAGCAAGATAGGTTGCAAGTAACCGGATTCCTTAATGGTGGAGGAGACAAGACTTCTTGGTGCAAGATGAGATCTATTTTTGATGTCCTAGTTCGATAAGGATCAGAAGTCCGAAGAGCAGGGAGCCATCAAGGATTGCATACTTTTATTTGCTCTTATATATGGAATGCATGGATGAATGCTTTATATAATTGCTATAATTGTCACCTAGAAACATGGCCACCATTAGGTTTTAAAATTGGCATCTTTTTATATTAGATTGTTTTTAGTTTGGAAAATTATTTTAAACAGAACTTAGACCAGCACCTTCTATTTTGTCTAAGGTTTAAAATTGGATAGGGTTTAGTTTATCTTAGTACCCTTGGTTTCCAAAAGAGGCTAAACTAAAATCTAATTAGATGCTACCTATGGGTTTCCATAACACAAGTTAGGTTTTTGATTCTTTAAACGGATTTTCTCAAATATTTTAAAGCAAAGGTTATTTATTTTTAAGATGACTTAAGTCATTGAGTCATAAATTTAATTAACCAAGTTTGCTAGATTTAAAAGAGTTTTTAAGTAAACAATGTAAAGGTCAAATAGTATAAACCCTAGTGATAAATAATCAAGTGGGAGAGGGGTTTTTAGAAAGACCTCACGGCCTTCCATTTTCGGTTCATGTTATCTCATTAAGGTGTTAGTAGGAGCGGCCACCCCTTCGGTGGAGTTCTTTACTAAAGACCGCTTTGATGGGTTAATGGGTGAACTAATGTGAATATTCATAATGAGGTGTTAGTAGGAGCGGCCATCCCTTCGGTGGAGTTCTTTACTAAAGATCACTTCTATAGAATGTCAATGAAGTGTTGGTGGGAGAGGCCATCCCTTCGGTGGAGCTCTTTACTAAAGTTCACTTCTAGAATGGATAAAAGTCACTTCCCTTCGGAGGACTTAAGTCATAGACATTCTAGGAAATTTCATAAGAGATGGTTGACATAAGACGGTAATGACCTCTCCCTGGGAGTTAAGAGTTATTTATCATATGAGGCCAAACCAATCAGTGATTGGACTACCACTGGATATGTGTATCCAGAAAGTGATAATCCAAACAAGCATACCTTAATTCAACGTGACTGTAGGCTCGGCCATCCCTTCGATGGAGGGTCTATGAGGAGGTTTAAACACTGATACATTATGATTGGGGTTAAATAATGTAAAAAGTTTTGTGCTTTGTTTTTCTTTTTATAACAAGCACCATATGCATATTACATATATACTGCCTGTCTAATTATAAACCGTTTCATATCCAGAGAGAGATGGGTAAAGATTCTTTTAGTCCGTTGATGTGCATTCTTCGTGAGAACAAACTGACTAGACCTAATTACGTAGATTGGAAGAGAAATCATGACATAGTACTCACTGCTGAGGAGTATAAGTATGTCTTGTTGGAAACTTGTCCTGATATTGATGCTAATTCTACTGATGACCAGTTAGAGGCTGAGAGAAAATGGAAGAAAGCGAATAGTATGGCTAAATGCTACATGCTTGCTTCCATGTCCAACGTGTTGCAAACACAGCACGAGCAAATGGATACAGCCTATGAAATCATGATGTCCTTGTCTGAGATGTTCGCAGACAAAAGCAGGCCAGCTAGGCAAGCTGCTATAAGGACTATCATGAATACTAGGATGGCTGAGGGAACACCTGTCAGAGAGCATATGCTCAAGCTGATGGATTGTTTCAATGTAGCTGAGATTCTAGGGGCTGAGATTGATGCAGAGAGTCAAACTGATATTATTCTCGAAACTCTGCCGGACTCTTTCAATCAGTTCAAGCTCAATTTCAATATTAGCAAGATGGACATGACTCTATCTGAGTTAATGAAAGAACTCCAGGCGGCGGAGGCCATCATGAAGCCCAAAGACCAAGCTCACTTTTTCCAGTCTTCCTCTAAACTAAACCCGAAAGGGAAGAAGTTCAAGAAGAAGCAGAATAAGGTATTAGGACAGAAAAAGGATAATACTGGTAAAAAGAAGGACAAGGGTACAGATGGATAGCCCAAAGGGAAATGCTTCAAGTGTGGCCTCAAAGGTCATTGGAAGAAAGATTGTCCCAAGTTGCTAGCCTCAGTTAAGAAAGGTACATCTTTTCATACCACATTGAAACTTGTCTGGTGGTTGATTCTACTGATTCATGGATAGTAGACTCAGGAGCCATTAATCATATCTGCAATTCATTGCAGGGGTTTCAGATAATGCAGAAGATTGAGAAAGGAGAATTTGCCTTTAGAGTTGGAACTGGAGCTAAAGTTTGGGCAGTTGCAGTAGGAGTTGTTACCTTACATTTTCCATGTGAAAGGATATTAGTTTTAAATAATGTTTTCTATGTTCCGGACATGAGGAAGAATTTAATTTCAGTTTCCAGACTCATTGAATTTAATTATTCAGTTTCTTTCCATTCTGGTGTTGATATCAGTAGAGATGGAAATATTATATGTTCCGGTAGAATGCATGACAACTTATTTTATATATATCCTATTGCTCCCACACTGCATAATGTACAACAAGAAAACTCAACTTCCCTTAAAATGAAGGTATCTTCAATCAATGACACATATCTTTGGCACTTACGTTTGGGTCACATTAACCTAAAACGGATTCAGAGGTTGGTTGAAGATGGGCCTCTGAGCTCATTAGATTTCGAACCTTTTCCTCAGTGCGAATCTTGTCTCAAGGGAAAGATGACCAAAATGTCATTCTCTGGAAAGGGACTAAGGTCAAAGGAGTTGTTAGAATTGATTCACACTGATGTGTGTGGTCCTATGAACAAACCGGCTCGAGGAGGGTATGAGTATTTCATCACATTCACTAATGATTACTCTAGGTATGGATATGTGTACTTAATGTGACGCAAGTCTGAGGCGTTTGATAAATTCAAGCAATTCAAGGCTGAGGCGGAGTTACAACTAGGGAAACATATCCAAGCCCTTCGATCTGATCGAGGTGGCGAGTACCTCCTGGGTGAGTTCAAAGAGTACCTCACACAATATGGGATTATGTCTCAGTTGTCTGCACCGGGTACACCCCAGCAAAATGGTGTAGCGGAGAGAAGAAACCGTACCCTTCTTGATATGGTAAGGTCCATGATGAGTCATGCTACCCTACCTATATCTTTTTGGGGATATGCCCTAGAAGCAGCAGCATACATTTTAAATCTGGTACCTTCTAAATCAGTACCTAGGACACCGCAAGAAATATGGACAAGTCGAAAACCTAGTTTAAGACATATCCACATTTGGGGTTGTCCGGCCTATGTACTGAATGATAAAGCTACCAAGCTAGAACCCAGATCGGAAATGTGCTACTTCATTGGGTATCCTAAGGGAACGAGAGGTGGCATCTTTTATCATCCAAAGGAGCAAAAAGTGCTTATCAGCACTCATGCTAGGTACTTGGAGGATGATTGTATGATGCACTAAGAGCTTAGTTGTAAAGAAACCCTTGAGAAGATTCTTCCGGGATTTCCTATAACATCTGTACCAGGTCCTCAGACAGTAGATGAACAAGATATTCCTTTTAACAATCCGAAACCTCATCGTAGTGGGAGAATTTCTAGACAGCCAGAAAGATATCTAGGAGCGTCTTTTAAGACAGACTCTGAAGATCTGGTTGAGGACCCTACTAGTTATGATGAAGCAGTAACAAATATAGATGCTGACATGTGGCAGCAAGCGATGAAATCTGAAATGGATTCTTTGTATTCCAATCAAGTCTGGGAACTTGTAGATGCACCTGAAGGGATTAAACCCATAGGGTGCAAGTGGATCTACAAGAGGAAGAGAGGAGTGGATGGGAAGGTGGAAACCTTCAAAGCAAGACTGGTGGCGAAAGGATATACTCAGAAAGAGGGTATCGATTATGAGGAAACCTTTGCACCAGTGGCTATGCTTAAGTCCATAAGGATTCTCTTGGCCATCACATGTCATTATGACTATGAGATATGGCAAATGGATGTCAAGACAGCTTTTCTTAATGGAAGTCTTGACGAATGCATCTATATGATGCAACCAGAGGGTTTCATTGCTAGTGGCCAAGATAACATGGTTTGTAAACTTAAGATGTCCATTTATGGACTTAAGTAAGCATCTAGAGCATGGAACATCAAGTTTAATCAGGTAGTCAAATCTTTTGGCTTTGATCAAAACATTGATGAACCATGTATGTATAAGAAAGGAAGTGGAAAAGCAGTTGCATTTTTAGTTCTGTATGTAGATGACATATTGCTCATTGGAAATGATGTAGGTATATTGTCATCCACAAAGGTTTGGTTATCCTCTCAATTTCAAAAGAAGGATTTGGGTGAGGCCAGCTATATTTTAGGGATCAAGCTTTTGCGTGATCGAAAGAATAAGATGTTAGCCTTATCCCAATCTTCATATATTGAGAAGATATTGGTCAAGTTTAACATGCATGACTCCAAGAAGGGCTTGTTACCTTCTAGACATGGAGTACCACTGTCTCGAGATCAATGTCCAAAGACATCTGAAGAGATAGAGAGCATGAGGAGAGTTCCATATGCATCCGCTGTTGGAAGCCTCATGTATGCTATGTTATGCACTAGACCAGATATTTGCTTTGTCGTTGGCATGGTTAGCAGATATCAGTCAAACCCTAGACCTATGCATTGGACAGCTGTTAAGCATATATTCAAGTATCTTCGGAGAATGAAAGATTATATGCTAACCTTTCGAGCAGATGATCTAACGCCTTTGGCGTATACAGACTCTGATTTCCAATCTGATAGAGATGCCAGAAAGTCTACTTCAAGATACGTCTTTACTCTGTCAGGAGGGGCTATATCATGGAGGAGTGTCAAGTAATCATGTACTGCTGATTCTACCATGGAAGCAGAGTATGTGGCGGCATCGGAAGCTGCGAATGAAGCAGTATGGCTTAGAAAATTCCTATTGGAATTGGGAGTTGTTCCTACAGTACAAAAGCCAATTGTCATGTACTGCGACAACACTGGTACTGTAGCACAGTGCAAAGAGCCCATGAATCATAAGAAAGGCAAGCACATTCAGAGAAAGTACCACTTGATCCAAGAATTCATTCAGGATGGAGAAATAGTGGTGGAGCATATTGCTTCAGCGAATAACTTAGCTGACCCATTCACTAAGACTCTTACTGAGAAAGTCTTTACTTCTCATGTTGAGTCTATGGGTGTTAGGTTAGGAAGTAGTGATCAAGTGGGAGTTTGTTAGGATTGGTGTATGCCCTAAAGCCCACTAGCTGCACTCTCATCTTTTGTTACTGGATATTTACAGGTTATTTAATGGAATGACTCTTTTATCTTTAAACATGTATATATGTATGGTTGTGTAAGGCCTATTGTTTCTAGTAAATGAATTAGGTGTGTAGTGCCTACATATAGATAGGTCTGATTCATGAACACTGGAAACAACATATTTGTTCATAACTGAAAGATGGAGTTGGGCGCTTCATCTTGGTATAAGTTATAGTGAGAGACTCTCCTGTATTCAGGGTGACTTACCTAAGTCATGGGAGGACATTCCCGGATTTATCTCATTAGTGCATATGCAATGCATTGAACAGGACCATTGTAGGTGTGATCTCTAAAATAGTACTATCACTGAGAGAGATCAAGTCACCTCATGCTACTGAGTGACCAGTGCTCTTAATCTTGAGCATTTGTGGATGAACTAACGAAGTTAAGTTCTTGTGCTTTAATTCACTATGGGTGAGATTCTTTTCATGGGTCAACAGCTTTGTGTTTTGGGTACTCGGACTTGATCAGTTGGGACGTGCAGATGCAATAAAGAATCTATGCCATCTAATGATGGAATGATCGTCCCCTTAGAATTATCCGATTAATCATCAAAATCTAAGATCTTAGTATATGGATGTTCCATGTGGATATTGAACTTGTGGGTCGCTCCCTAGACCAAGAGAATGATATCTGGATGATGATTAAGTTAAGGATATGGAGTTCTAAGGTTTAGATGTAATCGAGAAGGTTGATAGTACATCTGATAACCTGACTTGATTATGGATGTTACATAGAGGGGCATTTAGGTCATTTTACTTAGTAGGTCGAAGACAACTGTCATTTTATGACTAGCTTATTATATTATATATTTGTCCCTGGAGTTCAACCATAACTCTTTAGTGGAATGAGTTAAGGTTAAAATGGTCTTAATGTTGCTATGAGTTTAGCATGGACATTTTGGTCATTTTAGGAGGCAAGGGCAAATATGTCTTTTGGTCCATTCTCTAGTCACTTTCCAAGATTGACATGGTTTCCTAAGTTGTTTAGATGACATATGGTTGAATTATTTTAGTGGAGAAATAATTTTGAGTTTAAATTCAATAGGCCTTTGATAGCATACAAGAATTTAATTCTAGATAAATTATTTGTGGGCCATGGTGTGCATTATCATGTGGGACGTCCATAATGGGAATTATATAAGGTGAGGTTTCCAATTTTGAGTAGGTCTCTCTACTTGGAAGGTTGGACTTCTCTTTGGATTGATATTCCTATAGTAAAGTTTCATTTTTGAATTAGAAACTTAAATTAATAAGTGTTGTGCAACTAGGATTACTAATTGCCAAAGTTTGTGGGATGTTCCTTTAGTTTCCTTTTCTAATTGGAATGTTTCTAAAAGGAAATAAATATTTAGATTATACTTTCCTTTTAGGCCACAACAAAGAGAGCCATATCCCACACGTCCAGCCCCCTTTCTTCTTCTTTGAAGATAGTTCAAGGTTTGAGATCTTTTCCATAGAAAAAGGTTCTCAAATCCCATCTAGAAATCTAGATTAAGATCCCACCATCTTAGCCAATCAGATTTGGAAGTGAAATAGAGAAGAAGATCGAAAGCAATTCTAACTGCAGAAAATTCCAGCAAGTTGTTTGCTAATTGCAAGTCTGAGTTCAACCCTTTGGATCTTTTATTTCAGAGATTTGAAGTCTACAAATCATCAACGTAATAGTCTTCTTGAATCTCCTTTAATTATACACTTGTTGGTCATGAATTCATGGAGTTATTATGCGATCACTATGGCTGATTGGCGCTGCCAAGATCAGATTTTTAAAAATCTGTCATGTTACAAATCAGCCATGGAAGTCCTTCCTTAGTGATGTCCAGATCTGAGTCGCAAGTTCTTTCAGATCCTATGTGCACCCGGACTCAAACCGTAGTCTGACCCCGGCCGAGCAGTCTCACCCCACCCATATCTTTTGAGTAGGCAGGCTCGAACTTAGTATCTAGGACCTGATATATACCTGAACTCAGGCCGTTCAATCCCTATTGATAGTAGAAATGGGCCAATCCGGAAATTGGCCCATTGAGATTCCTACAACAGGCCATTAATTTAATGGACTTCTAAATTATAAAACTTATTGCACATGCTTGCAATGAGGTTAGTTTTGATGCTTCAACATTCATGTAAATCCAGAGCCTCAACATTTGATGAAAGCAATTAAATTACTCTCTCTATCGTTATCTTGCACCAGGTATAGATCCCATGCGAGGTACCTTTTTTCCTTGGATCTGTTTTTTTTTATATGTATTAAATAAATATAGGACATTGATGTAGAATAAAAGGATTATATACGTCTCTCTCTCTCTCTCTTTAAGTGTTTGGTTGGATGTCGATTTGATTTGTAGGTTCAAGCAGGTGTGTTCTAATGGTAAGTAGGCTCAAAACGAGTGGGTAGTGTTTTGGGGCATTGGTGTGGGACTCATCTTAGCCACACTCCACATGATATACCTAACAGACTGAGCCCCAGCCGGGTATTGATAGGAAAATGGACACATTTTTTTTTCTTTTCTCATTTTTTTTCCTTCTTTGAATGGTATTATTTTTTCTTTTTGCTTCTATCCAGAGTTTTCTCTTTTTTAGTAGGGACTTTCAACATTTTTTCAATTTACAAAAATTTTATAGGTGCGATATTACAAGATTCTTATTATTATTTTTTACGATAATTTCTTCCTTTTACCATAAAATCTTAAGATCTTTTTCCACTTTATTTTCTTCTAAATATTCTTAAAAATAATAATAATGGATTATTCTTTTATAGTTTTAATTATTATAATAATTTACTATATCTTTGTTTGGGCCCGGGCTCAGAAATAAATATACACAAAAACCTTAACAGTAATTTAAGTAGCCATGTCATCACATTCTACTATTTTTTCTCCAAAAGTATTGCTATCCATATCTTCTAGCTCCTAAAGTCTTTCAATCTATATCCCCTAAAATCTCTTTCTACTTAAATAAAATATCCTCCCCATCCACAAACGGAGTTCTCTCCCCTAACCTTACTAATCTCCTCCCCATCCACAAACTGAATTCTCTCCCCTAACCTTAGTAATCTCCTCCCCATCCGCAAACCGAATTCTCTCCCCTAATCTCTACTCAACGATTTTGTGAGTGATGTAGTGTGCCCTCATAGCATGTAAGGAAGCCAATTTATGAAAGTGAGGTCTTAGATGTTAATCCTTTAAAATATGTTTGAATCTCACCGGATAAAATGTTTAACTATCTATCAATCCTTTTTTATCATGCCCATTACATAGAACTTGACCAATACACACTTTGAAGTGGGACCTACTAGATAAAGAATAATGAAGATCCTATAAACCTTACCATACATAAAAAAAAAAAAGCTCTATAACAACCAAACAACTTGCCAAACCTTGCACTTGTGCATCTACATAGGGCCACCCCTCCATGGGACCCACCAGATTGTAGATGGCCATTAACTTGTTCACTAAATGATTCTTATGTTTGCAATTGATTTTAAATAACTTACATTCATTTTTTTGAAACTAAGGGGATCTCATTTTTAGATTAACCATTTAATTTAATTATTTGTCAGCTGTTTTTAAGATTTGGATCAACTTAGATGGGTAAGGTTTTTTTCATCTGTCAAAATTTCTTTTAATGAAGTTTTTATATCCTGGCACAGCTTAGATTGGTAGGGTTTTTAATCGTCTGTCTTTCTTTTTAACGCAAATTTTATATCCTAGGCACCTTTTGTCATCGATAGGTGTACGATTTTAATGCCTTTTTTTTTTCTCTCCAATTATTTATACTAATATAAAATAAAATATATATAATTTTAATAAAATAAAAATTATTTTTATTAGGGCCCGGGCTGAGCACGGGCGTGGAGCCTACAAGTTTGCTTTGACAAAATCTTATGATGGAATTGATTAGGCTTTTTTTTTGTGGAAGTTTGTTTACTTGTATGTAAGATCCATGGTTCAGATGTACAGGAGAATGGTAATACATTTTTCTTTTTCTTAATTTTTGAATCGATTCATCTACACTGAGATGCTCCAAAGAATGATGGCATCTTTGGTTTGATTTGTACCTTATTTCTTTAAAGGAATGTGAAAACTAATTAAAGGATTGATTTTCTTTATTTATTTGTTTTACTTCATTCTTTTTCTTTTTCTTTTTGAGGGACTCATCTCAGCCACACTCACACTCTACACGATGTACCTAACAGACTGAGCCCCAGCCGAGTATTGATGTATTTGTAGGAAAATGGACGCTTTTTTTTCTCATTTTTTTCCTTCTTTGAATGGTATCATTTTTTCTTTTTTGCTTCCATCCAGGATTTTCTCTTTTTTAGTGGGGACTTTCAACCCATGCATTTTTTCAATTTACAAAGATTTTATAGGTATGATATTACAAGATTCACATTATTATTTTTCAAGATAATTTCTTTCTTGTACCATAAAATCTTAAGATCTTTTTCTACTTTATTTTCTTCTAAAAATTCTTAAAAATAATAATAGTGGATTCTTCTTTTATAGTTTTAATTATTATAATAATTTATTATATCTTTGTTTTGGCCTGGGCTCAGCACGGGCGTTTGTTGCTAGTTAAATCTAAAAGGCTCCTTTCATCTTTAACACATTGAGACCCCTTTTTAATCTCTTAGTTTACGGATCATTTTTTTTTCTTTTGTTTATTATTCTAAATATTTTCCATTCCTCAAATTTCTAATGTTTTCACATCTAAATCTCTATTTACTAAATAAGTAATAAAAAATAAATAAGATATAGTTAGAATAATAGAAAATGTGATTTCTTAAAACCCAAGATGTGATTTCTTAAAAAAAATTAGGCATACCTTTTTCCTATGCCACTCATTTTCAATAAATTTTATAGATGTTGCTAAGAAAAATAAATAGATAATTAGTTTTTTTGTTATTTGTAGTGAACTCATCCTAGTTATAGAGGATATATAAAAACATAAGACGTAAAAGCTCAAAATAACGTCAATATAAATAAAAAAAATAGACAAAAATGTAATCAAATAATTTTTCTTATATAATGTAGTCCTTTCATTATGTTCCATTCCACATTTAGGCCACATTTGTGTATATGTTCAACATTCAGTAACACGTGTGGGAAATGGAGATGCCCACGTCATCCTGTATAAAAGAAATTAATATACTTCGACTTGGATCTATGAATGCAGCTTAATTGATTAAAAGATATAAGAGAATCATAAGAATCTCTTTCAGTTACATATGTATTATATGATATGCTCTTTTGTTAGTATATGTACAAAGAAAAACAAGTGAAGATTAAAACCTTTGGAATGAAGATTTATTATCACAGAATTTATAATATAGGTTTTGACTTGGACTTAGGCACCCTTAAGTCAGCTAAATTCATCGTGAGCAAATGATAGTACTAACTTTCAAAAAATAAATAAATAAAACATTGGGTGGAAGCCCAGTACTTGCAAATTAGTAAAAAGTGTTCCGATTTAAATAAAAGAGCATGTCCTTTTTATAAGTTAAGGGAGTCAAAGATGATTCACAAGTGTCATCTATCTAATTGTTATAAAAAGACGTTGGGGCCCAAATGTCAATCATCTAAACTTCCACATAGAATAGGATGATAATAGGTGTCATAAAATATGATGGTTTAAAGATAGAGTCATACATGATTAACAAATGTCATCTAGCCAATTGCTATAAAAAAGTACGATTCTAAATGTCATTCATCTAAACTATCACACCAAAAGGATGACAAAAATGTTAATGAAAAGAACAATTTGAAAATATGGAGATGAATTGAATGAGTTGAATGTGTAATCAACCTAACTTTACTAATTTATTAGTTAGGTTAAAAATGGCTACACAAACCAATCTTCGGAGTTATAAGTGTTAGCCCAATATTTAATTAAGAGGTCGCGTTTAAGTTGAGTTGTAAGATCAAGGAATGAGCCAAGTTAAATTAGGTTGGGAAGTCAAATAGCATGTAACTTAACTCTAACTCAATCCATTGATTAATTAAGTTAGAAAAGTTTATTCAAGTATGTTGAAAAATAAAAAGAATTAACTCTAACTTTGAATTACCAAATGGGGTCCGAGTTAGGTTGGTGAGTTGGGCCAGAATTGCTACTCCAATCAATATAGTCAGAAATCTTCTTTGATTAAAGGATTATTATTATTTTATCAATAATTTCACGATAAAGTTCTTATTGATTATCATAACTGAAAAGAGTCAATAAATTCATCTAATTTTAAATTAATTGGAAAGTAACCCACACTTGACCCATACCTAATCCATTGTCAAAGACCAAATTTTATTTTATATTTATAAGTTTTATAGTGATCTCGTCATAGTGTTTTATAAGGTCTGAATGAAATAAAAAAATTATTACTCACCGCTAAATTAAAATAAAAATGATGTATTCTAAAACCGTTAAATTTGAGAGTCAGAGATAAAAAGACAGGGTGATCTCATTCAATTGATTGTATTCACATAGGTCTCATTTAGACCTTTCAATCCCTCATATCCCCACGATTGACGTGGCCCCAAGTGTGTGCTCATGATGGTGCCCGGGTGATGGTGACCCTTCTTTGGGTCCTGCTTTCAATCCCCTCCTCATGGATGGTGCTGTTTTGTTTAGACATTTTAACAAACAGATAGCGGAAATGAGGATACCCTTGCAATGACAGCCTCCTAAAAAGACGCCCTCCTCACTACACAAGGAATCCACTTATTTCATAACACTCACAACCCAAATCTCAGTCAAACAACACTTCCATCAAAACTGTAATTCAAGGGGGTCATTTCATTGAAGCTCTACAACTATATTCTAAGCTCTGGAACCAGGGCTTTAAACCAGATAATTTCACCTTCCCTTACATTCTTAAAGCCTCTTCCCAGATCCAGAATCCATGCATGGGACTTTTATTTCATAGTCATGCTATTAAAACTGGCTTCGACTCTAATCTTTATGTGGGCAACATCCTAATCATCTTCCATGGTCAATTTGGGTATTTGGATGTTGTACACCAGTTGTTTGAGGATATGCCTGAGAGAAACATAGTCACTTGGACTGGAGTCATCTCTGCGTTTATCCAAAATGGCTGGTTCGAATATGGGACTTGGCTGTTTCGTGCTATGCGAATTGCAGGTATTGGACCTAATTCATTTACCATGGCTTCCATTCTTCCAGGCATCTCTGTTGGCGAAGAAGCGACACAAATGCATAGTCTGATGGTCAAGTGTGGTTTTGATTCTGATGTGTTGGTTTCAACAGCTCTATTAGATGTCTATGCCAAATGCGGACATGCCAACTTTGCTAGTCAGCATTTCAATGAGTTGCCTTGGAGGAATCTGGTTTCATGGAATGCAATGATTTCAGGCTATAATTATAATGGAAATGCACAAGAGTCATTGGAGCTTTTTGTGGATATGCAGAGGTCTGAAAAGCTTCAACCTGATTCTTTTACAATTGTGGCAGTTCTTAGCTCTTGTGCAAGCTTGGCTTCTTCAAGAGGGGGGAAACAGATTCATGGATATGTGTGAAAGGGAAAACTTCATTGTAATGGGCTTATAGACATGTATGGTAAATGTGGAGACATGGAGCTCGCGCAACGCGTCTTTGATGAGATGCCGGAAAGGGATGTGAATTCATGGACTGCACTCATCTCATGCTGTGGACAGAATGGCCATGGCCCCAAGGCCATTGCGATCTTCGAACTGATGAAGCAAACCGTATCCGTTACCCCCAACAGTGTCACATTCATGGCAGTTCTTACAGCTTGCGGCCATGCCCGTCTTCTACAAGATGGCTTTCAATACTTCAAAGCCATGTCTAGCAACTTTGGTATTAAACCTGCCATGAAACATTATGTCTGCATGGTGGACATGCTGGGAAGAGCAGGGCAGTTTAGCGAGGCGCTGCGGTTCATCAATGATATGCCAATTCGACCCGATTCTCGTTTGTGGGAAGCAATGATAGGAGCTGCTAGCATCCAAGGAGGTACTGCAGCTGCAGAGATTACTTCAAAGCATCTGCAGAGATTGCTTCAACTTCAAAATGCCTACTAGAGTTAGAACCTGAAAAATCTTGATCTTGATGTGCAGTTATCGAACATATATGCAAAATCAGGTTATTGGGATCATGTTGCAAAGATTAGAGGAAGGATGAGATCAATCAAGTTACAGAAGAGCCCAGGCCTAAGTTGGATTGAGACTCTAGGATAAATTGGAATTATGATCCAGATTCATGTTCCATACTCTTCTTTTGTTGCCTGCTGAGTTCCTGATCAATAGAACAATCAGTTAATATCTCCTTTGAGAAAGGGTACAATGTTGGAAAGGGGCTGATAAACCAAGGAACTCAACAGGATGGAAAGGGAATGTTACACCTAATTCGACAATATACACATAAATCTATAATTACGAAAAAGTCCTCCAATTCACTAATTGAGGTCAAAAACCAATTTCATGTCTTCAAAATCATTTCATTAAGCTTAACTTAGTCACCTAAATGTTACACCACACCCCGAGCTAAACGAGATTAACTCTAATTAATCGTGATTATCGTTGATTATGATGTGATTAATTACTTCACATGAGATTAATGAGCACTGTCACTGAAATTAGTCTTAGGTGACTAAGTTAAGCTTAATGAAATGACTTGGAAGACATGAAATTGGTTTTTGACCTCAATTAGTGAATTGGAGGACTTTTTCGTAATTATAGATTTATGTGTATATTGTCGAATTAGGTGGAATTTAATATCATCGTGTGTATCTCGATGAGTACATCAAATGTCATAATACACTTAACTTCATTTGACTTAAGGTAAATCAAAGAGGTCCTCACTTGACCTTAAATGTAATTTCAAAGTGTGAATGGGTTTTAGTTACAAAATGGAAGCCAACTGTCTTTTATACATTACATGCAACTCAAGTGAGTCCCAGATGTTCCACGTTGCATTTCAGCCTATTGCATGTGGAAACTTGCTAAGGCTGGTTCCTCTCCACCTTTGTCTTCTTTCTTCCTTCTTGTTCTTAGTCATCATCTGGAACGAATGTGTCAAGTGGGTGTGAGAAAGGAATTGATCATCCTCTTCCTTCATTCTTCTTGTTTGGTTTTCTTTGATGACTAAGTTCAGCTGAGAATTGCTTCTACAAGCCTGGGAGAGGTTTGTGCTAAGGAAACTTAAGAGATAGAAGATTGGAAGTTCATATTCTCCACCTTTCTTTTGTGACTGGGTTCTTACAACTAGAAGCTCAAAAAGAAAGGGGTTTTTCCATTGAACACAAGGAGAGGCAAGTATAAATAAGTTTATGTGCTTAATTGCTACTGCATGTTAGTCTTTTAGATTCTTAGTGATTTCAGTACTTGTTGTATTGAATTGAACTGAATGGATAAATTGATGAAATGGGTTTTATCCTTGGAATGATGTAATAAGGTGTTAGAATCATTTTGAATGGAATAGAAGTGTTTAAATGATGTATGAAATCGGGAACAGGAGGTTCCAAATGGTTTTGTTTAGATTTGTACAAAGTGAGACAGAACAGAATTCGATTCTGAATTCTGCCGTTCTGTGTCCCCTCGGTCAGCCGACGCTGTCGGTTAGTCGACGGCTAACCGACGA
Organism: Litsea cubeba; assembly: GCA_012931725.1. Classification (NCBI taxonomy): domain Eukaryota; kingdom Viridiplantae; phylum Streptophyta; class Magnoliopsida; order Laurales; family Lauraceae; genus Litsea; species Litsea cubeba. The sequence continues at coordinate 60,547,741 of CM022947.1, forward strand.
GCTGACCGATAGTGTTAAATATGTAGAAAAACGCGTCTCTGGTTTTCAAACCGAGACCTGACCGACTAGTTTGGTCGGCCGACGATCGTCTTCGGTCAACCGAAGACTGAACCGACACAGCAACTGGAACAGGAGGATTCGCCTTTAGTTTTCGAACCGTCAACTTGACTGATACCTATCGGTCAGCCGAAAAGCACATCTCGGTCGACCGACAGGTCAACCGATGAGTGAACCGACAGTGCATCAAAATGATGTATTTCAGACTTTAGGTCTGCAATTCAAGATATAAAGCCTATCGATTTATTCAAGGCTGTTTGTACCTTCATACCGCCAATAAGGGTTAATTAAGGGTCTTTAATGTGCAACTTTCCATAAGAACTGTAATGTCTATCTATTAACACATGTACATTAAAGCACTTAGAAGTACACCCATTTGGTTGGTAATCACTTGAATTGAATTAACTGAAACTGATTAGCTCGTAAACGTTCATTATGTGCAATCAACTTTAAAGACTTACATTGTAAATGAATTACATGTGAAATGGCACGGCACTACATAATGATTTCTACATGCTCAATGAGCTGATATTGATACTGTCTGCAGCAGTTATTTGTGGAGTGTTCTGGAACTCCGTGGTGATGTCAGTAGTTCCTGGCCCGGACACTGATAAATCCCACATATTATTCTTCCATAGAGAAGATGGTAATGCCTCATTGTTTACGGAGATGGTAATCCTTCCTTTAAGGAAGATGGCACTTGACTTGATCTATTATGGAAATATTATGTTAGTTGCCAAGTTGTCAATGTCAACGATGAATAAGATCCTTACTGACTTGTTATAAAATTGTTTACTGATTATTGTTTACTGTTTTACAAGTAGCATGTATGATCATAAACACTGTTTATACTTTGCTGAATTGTCGAATTCACCAGTGTTATGATGACATTACAGGCCCAGCTGCCCCTACCGTTGGTGCGACCGCACCGGCAGCAGAGGAGACCACTCCGGTTCCGCCAGGCGGATTAGTGGAGTGGAAATGATAACACATATGTGTTTTGTATTTTGAGAATTTTGTTGTAAATCCTGTAATTGGATATGAAAACTTTTGTATATGTACTTTTGAGATCCTTGCCTTATTTTTGTATGCAAGTGATAGTCATGATCAAGATGTAAATAAATTTTGAAATAAATGTAAATTAATGATTTTATATTCCGCATTATATGAGTACTGTTATCCCTTGTGAGTTTTATGTGTTAAAATTCACGGGAGTAAATATGGTTTCGACTCCGTTTAACTCGAGGTAATTAAATTTCGGGTTCGGATCGTGACATATTTATTATATGGTATCAGAGCATAAGCGATCTAAATAAAGATGAATCGTAACAATCGTAAAACGATAAAACAGATAAAAGATTAAATCCTGTAGTGGATTTAAGATACGTACTGTTTTCATTGTATGTGATTTCATTTCACTGTCAATGTGAATACTGTTTACACATGGATTATGTCACGGAAGTTATAGATATCAATATCTTATCTTCCTATATCTGCTTTTCAGAATGGCATCTGGTTCTGGAAGCGGTGGTAATGTGAATGACAACCCCGATCAGAGTGTCGGTGGAGATGGAGGACCTATTCCTACGCCTCCTACCCCTAATGATAGTGATGCAAGATTCACTGCACTTGTGGAGCTGCTAGCTAGAAATAGTGAGCAGATGGCTAAAAGCCATGAAGCGCAGTTGAATATGCAAGCCCAAATCACGGCTTTGTTACAAGTACAAGCACAACTGCAAGCTCAAATACAAGCTCCACCTATACCACCAGTTAACCCACAACCTCAAGTGGCTACTCAAGTGGTAGTACAAGCAAAAGAAAAGGATCCAAATGTTCTTCACGAACAAGTCCGAAAAAGATGAGCTACAGAATTTCAAGGCAAGGAAGATGCCTTAGTAGCTGATGATGGATTGAGCACATTGAAGTTGTGTCCAAAACGATAGTCTGTACCCCAAAACAAAAAGTGTTGCTTGCCTCATCCATGCTACGGGATGTAGCGCAAGAGTGGTGGAAGGGTGGAATTATTGCAACACCTGCAGCCACACTTTGGGAGACTTTTCGAAAACAATTTGAGAGGAATTTTGTTCCTGACCATGTTAGACAAAGAAAAGAATCGGAGTTCCTGCACTTGAAGCAATGACAGATGACTGTGACAGCCTATGTTCATCTGTTTACTAAGCTGTCCAAATATGCCAAGGACCTGATTGATACCGAGGAGAAAAAGGTCAAGAGATTTTTGAATGGGTTGAATCCCACTTATAAGAAGATGGTCTTGGCAGGTTCTATGCCTGAAAAGTTTAATGATACTGTAGATAAGGCATACGTTGCAGAAAAAGTACATAGAGAAGAAATGGAGTCCAATGAGGGCCCAAAGAGAAGTGCTAGTCCTTGGTTTAAAAAGGGAGATAAGTCCAAGGGTAAGAAGCAGAAGTATGTTGCTAAGACTTCTGAACAGAAACCAGTCTGTGAGACATGTGGGAAAACTCATAAGACTGAAGCTTGTTGGAGAAACACTGGAGCATGTTTGGTTTGTGGATCGATGGAGCATAAAATGGTTCAATGTCCTAATGGTAGGAGAAACAATCGAGCTCCACAGCAACAGCGTCAAGGACAACAACAGCAGAGGCAGCAACAGCCTCGTCAGCAGTAGCAGCAGTAGCAGAATAGGCCTCGTGCTACCGGACAAGTTTATGCTGCGAATAGAGAACAAGCTGAAGCTGCAACCAATGTTGTGGAAGGTATTATTTATGTTGATAGTAGACCAGCATGTGCATTGTTTGACCCTGGTTCTACTCATTCATTTGTTGCACATTCCTTTGTTTGTAATATGTAAAACCAAATAAAACAGTTGTCTTATGATTTCACTGTAACTACACCAATAGGAAGAAAAGTAGTGTGTGAGTTATACATACCCTAATGTAGTGTGAAAATTGGTGATGTGTTAATGCCAGCAGATTTAGTCATATTGGCCATGAATGACTTTGATGTCATATTTGGCATGGATTGGCTTGCGAAGTACAGAGCCTGTTTGGACTGTTTCCGCAAAATCATTACTTTTAAAGTAGATGAAGCCAATACCAGTGTTCTATTTGAAGGAACACAGAAGAAGTTCGATACAAGACTTATATCTGCAATAAAGCCGAACGAATGATGCGAAGTGGTTGTGAAGGCTACATCGCATTTGTCACTGAAAAGAAACCAAGGAAGGAATTGAAGGATATTCCTGTCGTTTGTGAATTTCCAGACGTATTCCCGAACGAAGTACCAGGTCTGCCTCCAGCAAGGGAAGTAGACTTTACAATTGAACTTGTACCGGGTACTGCACCAATTTCTCGAGCGCCTTATAGAATGGCACCATCCGAACTACATGAACTGAAGAAATAGATACAGGATTTGCTTGACAAGGGCTTCATTAGACCGAGTGTCTCGCCTTGGGGAGCGCCTGTATTATTTGTTAAGGAGAAGGATGGCTCTATGTGTATGTGTATCGATTATAGGCAATTGAATCAAGTGACGATTAAGAACAAATATCCATTGCCTCGAATCGATGAGTTGTTTGATCAACTCCAAGGTGCAGCCTATTTCTCAAAGATTGATCTCCGATCTGGTTATCATCAGATCCGTGTTAGAGATCAAGATGTACAGAAGACTGCGTTCAGGACCCGATATGGGCATTATGAGTTTCTTGTCATGCCATTTGGATTGACGAATGCACCTGTGGTGTTTATGGCTCTGATGAATAGAATATTTGCTTCTTATTTAGACTAGTTTGCTGTTATCTTCATTGATGACATTCTGGTATATTCCAAGTCAGAGCAAGAACACGTTCATCATTTGAGAACAGCGTTGCTAATGTTGAGAAATAATCAGCTGTTTGCAAAATTAGAGAAGTGTAATTTCTGGTTACAGCAGGTAGCATTTCTGGGTCATATCATTACAAGAGATGGATTAGCTGTCGATCCTGCAAAGATTGAAGCTATTACTAATTGGCAGAGTCCGAGGACTGTACCAGAAGTTCGGAGTTTCTTGGGGTTGGCTGGTTATTATAGAAGATTTGTTAAAGACTTCTCCAAGATAGCAGCCCCATTAACTAAGTTGACTCGGAAGGATGTTTCATTTTTATGGAATGATGAATGTGAGTCAAGTTTTCAAAATTTGAAGCAGAGATTGATATCAGCCCCAATCTTATCATTGCCCGCAGGAAGCGGAGGATTTGTAGTCTATTCGGATGCCTCTGGTGTAGGATTGGGATGTGTGCTGATGCATAATGGCAAAGTGATTGCTTATGGATCACGCCAGTTGAAAGAGCATGAAAAGAATTATGCCACTCATGATTTGGAACTCGCCGCGGTTGTCTTTGCTTTGAAGCAGTGGAGGCATTATCTCTATGGAGAGACATTTGAAGTTCATTGTGATCACAGGAGCCTCCAGTATTTGTTCACACAAAAGGACATTAATTTGAGGCAACGCCGTTGGCTAGAGTTAATCAAAGATTATGATTTTCCATTCACATATGTGCCGGGGAAAGGTAATGTAGTAGCTGACGCTTTGAGTCAGAAATAAGCTACCTTGGCAGCCATGGTGGGTGAACGGAAATTGCTTGAAGAATTCAGAGATATGGATGTAGAAATGAAGATATTAGATGACCGAAAGCTGATTGTACAGATGTCTGTTTTTGAACCTATGCTGATTACAGAAATAAAGAACAGACAGTTTGATGATCCTGAATTCATTCGAATAAGAGATAATATTGCAGCTAGACCAGATTTTGTGCTGGTTGATGGTACTCTCTATTTTAGAAATAGATTGTGTGTGCCAGCACAAGAAGATCTGAAGCAAGCAGTGATGTTTGAAGCACATCACACTCAGTACTCTATGCATCCAGGAAGCACTAAAATGTACCGGAATCTCAAGGACAGGTTTTGGTGGCCCAATATGAAACGAGAAATAGCTGGATATGTGTCTTCATGTTTAACCTGTCAGCGTGTAAAGTTTGAGCACAAGAAACCTCCTGGATTACTTCATCCTTTACATATTCCTAGATGGAAGTGGGAACACTTAACTATGGACTTTGTATCTGGTTTACCGATGACCAGAAGACATCATGACACCATCTGGGTGATTGTGGATCGTCTTACGAAGTCTGCACATTTCCTTCCATTTAGAAAGGATATGGGATTTAATGAAATGTCCAAGTTGTTTATCAAAGAAATAACAAGACTGCATGGAACGCCAGTATCAATTGTATTAGATCGAGACAGTCGGTTTGTTTCTACATTTTGGCAAGAATTTCAGAATTCTATGGGCACTAAACTGCAGTTTAGTACAGCATATCATCCTCAAACTGATGGACAATCTGAACGAACCATTCAAACGTTAGAGGATTTGCTTCGTGCCAGTGTTATGGATTTTGGAAGCGACTGGGATGAACATTTGGCGTTGTGCGAATTTGCATACAACAACAGTTATCATTCCAGTATTGATATGGCACCATTTGAAGCTTTATATGGCAGAAGATGTAGGACCCCAGTTAGCTGGGAAGAAGTTGGTACTCGAAGTTTTCATGGATCTACAGTGATTGCAGAAACAGCAGAAAAGATACAGAAAGTACAAGAGTGATTGAGGATAGCCCGATCAAGGCAGAAGAGCTACGCTGACAATCGTCGGCGTGATCTTGAATTTGCTATTGGTGATCAAGTGTTCTTGAAAGCTTCACCTATGAAGGGAACAATCCAATTTGGTCAGAAAGGAAAACTTTCACTAAGATTTATCGGACCCTTCCAGATTAAGAGCAGAATTGGCAATGTGGCTTACCGCCTAGACCTTCCAGCAGCACTTTCAGGTATCCATAATGTGTTTCATGTGTCGATGCTTCGAAAATATGTGGCCGATCCTTCACACATCATAAAGTATGATGATATCCAAGTTCGTCCGGACACCACATACGTTGAGAAGCCAGTAGAGATTATAGATACCAAAGAGCAAGTGCTTCGTACAAGAACAATTAAATGGGTCAAGGTTCGCTGGGCATATCATGGAACCAGCGAAGCCACATGGGAATTAGAAGAGCAAATGGCTCAGAAATATCCAGAGCCCTTCGTTCAGGTGAATTGTACATTCGTCTTTGAATTTGAATTTATACCTTATTCTAATTGATTTTGCATTCGGAGGACCGAATGATTCTAAAAGTTTAGGGGAATGTTACACCACACCTCGAGCTAAACGAGATTAACTCTAATTAATCATGATTATCGTTGATTATGATGTGATTAATTACTTCACATGAGATTAATGAGCACTGTCACTGAAATTAGTCTTAGGTGACTAAGTTAAGCTTAATGAAATGATTTGGAAGACATGAAATTGGTTTTTGACCTCAATTAGTGAATTGGAGGACTTTTTCGTAATTATAGATTTATGTGTATATTGTCGAATTAGGTGGAATTTAATATCATCGTGTGTATCTCGATGAGTACATCAAATGTCATAATACACTTAACTTCATTTGACTTAAGGTAAATCAAAGAGGTCCTCACTTGACCTTAAATGTAATTTCAAAGTGTGACTGGGTTTTAGTTACAAAATGGAAGCCAACTGTCTTTTATACATTACATGCAACTCAAGTGAGTCCCAGATGTTCCACGTTGCATTTCAGCCTATTGCATGTGGAAACTTGCTAAGGCTGGTTCCTCTCCACCTTTGTCTTCTTTCTTCCTTCTTGTTCTTAGTCATCATCTGGAACGAATGTGTCAAGTGGGTGTGAGAAAGGAATTGATCATCCTCTTCCTTCATTCTTCTTGTTTGGTTTTCTTTGATGACTAAGTTCAGCTGAGAATTGCTTCTACAAGCCTGGGAGAGGTTTGTGCTAAGGAAACTTAAGAGATAGAAGATTGGAAGTTCATATTCTCCACCTTTCTTTTGTGACTGGGTTCTTACAACTAGAAGCTCAAAAAGAAAGGGGTTTTTCCATTGAACACATGGAGAAGCAAGTATAAATAAGTTTATGTGCTTAATTGCTACTGCATGTTAGTCTTTTAGATTCTGAATGGATAAATTGATGAAATGGGTTTTATCCTTGGAATGATGTAATAAGGTGTTAGAATCATTTTGAATGGAATAGAAGTGTTTAAATGATGTATGAAATCGGGAACAGGAGGTTCCAAATGGTTTTGTTTAGATTTGTACAAAGTGGGACAGAACAGAATTCGATTCTGAATTCTGCCGTTCTGTGTCCCCTCGGTCAGCCGACGCTGTCGGTTAGCCGACGGCTAACCGACGAGCTGACCGATAGTGTTAAATATGTAGAAAAACGCGTCTATGGTTTTCGAACTGAGACCTGACCGACCAGTTCGGTCAGCCGACGATCGTCTTCGGTCAACCGAAGACTGAACCGACACAGCAACTGGAACAAGAGGATTCGCCTCTAGTTTTCGAACCGTCAACTTGACTGATACCTATCGGTCAGCCGAAAAGCACATCTCGGTCGACCGACAGGTCAACCGATGAGTGAACCGACAGTGCATCAAAATGATGTATTTCAGACTTTAGGTCTGCAATTCAAGATATAAAGCCTATCGATTTATTCAAGGCTGTTTGTACCTTCATACCGCCAATAAGGGTTAATTAAGGGTCTTTAATGTGCAACTTTCCATAAGAACTGTAATGTCTATCTATTAACACATGTACATTAAAGCACTTAGAAGTACACCCATTTGGTTGGTAATCACTTGAATTGAATTAACTGAAACTGATTAGCTCGTAAACGTTCATTATGTGCAATCAACTTTAAAGACTTACATTGTACATGAATTACATGTGAAATGGCACGGCACTACATAATGATTTCTACATGCTCATTGAGCTGATATTGATACTGTCTGCAGCAGTTATTTGTGGAGTGTTCCGGAACTCCGTGGTGATGTCAGTAGTTTCTGGCCCGGACACTGATAAATCCCATATATTATTCTTCCATAGAGAAGATGGTAATGTCTCATTGTTTACGGAGATGGTAATCCTTCCTTTAAGGAAGATGGCACTTGACTTGATCTATTATGGAAATATTATGTTAGTTGCCAAGTTGTCAATGTCAACGATGAATAAGATCCTTACTGACTTGTTATAAAACTGTTTACTGATTATTGTTTACTGTTTTACAAGTAGCATGTATGATCATAAACACTGTTTATACTTTGCTGAATTGTCGAATTCACCAGTGTTATGATGACATTACAGGCCCAGCTGCCCCTACCGTTGGTGCGACCGCACCGGCAGTAGAGGAGACCACTCCGGTTCCGCCAGGCGGATTAGTGGAGTGGAAATGATAACACATGTGTTTTGTATTTTGAGAATTTTGTTGTAAATCCTGTAATTGGATATGAAAACTTTTGTATATGTACTTTTGAGATCCTTGCCTTATTTTTGTATGCAAGTGATAGTCATGATCAAGATGTAAACAAATTTTGAAATCAATGTAAATTAATGGTTTTATATTCCGCATTATATGAGTACTGTTATCCCTTGTGAGTTTTATGTGTTAAAATTCACGGGAGTAAATATGGTTTCGACTCCGTTTAACTCGAGGTAATTAAATCTCGGGTTCGGGTCGTGACAGGGAACCTCCTTGAATATTGAGATGTCAAGTTTTATGGAAAGGATTGAAAGGTGCAGATCGTTACTTTGAAGAGATCCCATGGATCTAGCATCAACCAGATGTTTCTACCCAAAAAAAGAAAAGAAAAGAAAAAAAAAGAGATCCCATGGATGAGATTCTTTTCATGTAAGATCATTGTGAGATTCTGTTGTTGGCTAACTGGTTAACTTAATGCATTTGCATAATTGTGTGACATTTGCATTTGATGGGAAAGTAATAAAAACTTGGAAACCAGATACTGCAGATCTTCTTTGAGCAAAGCCTTCTTTCTTCTTGTGAGCAAAATTTAATGGGGAATTTCCGCCCTTCTGTCTCTTTCCTTTACAAATCAATGTGGAGCTTTTTGGTCCCTTCCAAGGTTCAATAACATGTTGATTCTAGATAATCTCAAGCATCACACGATTGTTTTACCGTACATTTTTTTCAAGCTGGTCTACTAAGGGGTTGTTTGTTGACAATTTTTTGTCCATTGCATGCCATCTTACAGTATTTGGTGCTATTTTCTTTCACTTCTTGTTATGTCATTGCCATTTCCAATCTCCTTCTGCCGTTAGTTTCCTTCTCCTTTTCCTTTTAGTACCTGCATTTTCCAGGCCATCTATTAAGTTAATTGGATTTTATGGAATGATAAAAGCGCATTACTTATTCAAGACTTCACTAGAATTAGTTACTCCAATCACAGCATAAAGAGGAATCAAATTGTTTTCCAACTCACATTCCTGGTCCATTGTACTCAATAACAACTCCGTTGAGTTCTTTCTTGGTGTTGGTCAGAAAAGGGTATCCTCACCACCATGAAAGCTTGCATTTATCATGAATGAGATTAGGCCTTGGTTTTTTTTTTTTTTTTTCCTTTTTTTTCTTTTTCTTTTTTAACCGATGCATCGTTTACACGTCCCAAGAGATCAAGGATACAGATGCACTCGCAAAGGCTCAAGTTTTTAGGCTTATTGAGCATTTCGTTTTTTCCGTGTCCATTGTCTTAAATTGACTATTGTATGAAACTGTAATGTTTCTCATTTTCTATAGTAGTAGTTTCTTCCTCTTAAAAGATGTTGAGATTTTAAAGAATCAACAATAATCAGCTTGCATTGAGACATTCATTCCACATGATACCATTTGGAATTACAATAGAATACTAGTTCATGTCAACAAAAGTCACACACAAATTGAATCTGCATCACAACCCACTGCATTTTTCAGAAATGAAGGCTTTCTTAACACATTGGTTAGGTGAGACCAAAACCGATCATCGAAAGGCTAGGCTGTACTGGCTTTTTCCTAGCCTTCTCAAGAGTGCAGATTTCTTTTTTTTTAGAAGAAGATGAGGGTGGTACCAATCCTTGAACCCTTGACCTCTTGCATGTACTCCTAATCATGCAATCATAGAGGCACAAGGAGGATTGGTTCAAGAGTGCAGATTCAAGCCCTGCTTTTAACCCTTTGAAAGGGCTCAATTCCATTCAAATAAAAGCTCAAACACAATTGCCTGCTAGTTGTAAAAAAAGTGCATTCTGTGAAAGGATAAAAATTTCATTGAAACTAGATAGGAATTCTGAGGTACAAAAGATGACAAATAAGTATCAAGAACTAAGGAACATTCCCATGGAAGGAAAACACCCTGCACAGTGATCAAATTCAATTCCAATTGAATTGTCAGCAGCACCAAGAAAAAGTCCACAACGTCAAAAAGATACAAATACAAAAAGACCAGAACCATTTATGTGCCTTAGTGGTTCTTCTCCATGACATCAATAGTGAATTATATACACTACGATGTGTATCTGCTGGTACTACATTTAGAGTTCAGACAGATCTTGGATTTCTATCGGAAGTGTAATCTGCTAGCCAAATTTGACACATTTCTCCCTTGAGTTTTCGCTTTGGTTTTTCCCTGCTACAAAAGAAGTTAGAAAAGGAGATCAATCATGGAAGATGCCAGTAGAATAAGTGGTACAAAGGACAATGTTGTTCTAATACGCAGTCCAGCTCGTGTGGCCCACTTAGATACATGTCTCCACTGGGAGGATGGCATATGGAAAGGTCTCCTTATAGATTAAGAGAGATCGCAAAAATCAGCCTCACCAAATTATCCTACCGCTTGATTTAAAAGCCTTAAAGTTTAATGACATCTTAACCATAGTTTTTTTGAGATTCAATGCAAGAGTGAGTGAAAGCTCAATTAGTGTGAAATTGATCCTGATGTCATATCATGGAGAAGTATCAAAGGGATTGCATTGACCAAAGGCCCCATAGAGCTGGACTGCAACATGCTTGTAGGGGAACATCCTTCGTGGTATAAAAATATAAAAATGATATTTAAGAGATCAGTGCAACTCTAGTGAAGTGAAAAATACAATTGTAGGTGAATAAGAAAGAGTTGGAGAGGAAAAGTATCCACATCCATGTAAACATTTCCTTCAATTTTGACTTAATGAACAAAGATTGCCGTAAAAAAAAATTGTAGTATTAGAGCAGTGGTGGCAAACCCAGCCCGTAGCTGACCTGGATTTGACCTGCTAAATATACAAGTTGATCATGGGCTAGGACCTGACCCACATTTATACAAGTTGGCTTAGGGTTGACCCTCATAACCCATTTATCATTTCCCATCAAAGGAGAGAATATGTGATGGCCATTTGTCGATCATATATGGCCATAATACTTGAAATGGATTGATCTTGGGCCCAGTCGGGTCAGGTTAAAGGAGTTTATTTACATTGGACGACGTGGGTTGTGCAGGTCAGGTTGGGTTGACCTGCTTACAAGTACCTAACCCATTTATACCCATAGACAGACCTGTTCAACCCTACATGTTTTTACCTGACTCAACCCTTTTCCACCCTTTATGAGTTGTTAAGTAGTTGTTTGTGCAGTTTCCTATCACCAATTGGTTTTGGGATTACTGGCTAGCAACTTTGACATGGTATCAGAGCCTGAGGTCTCGAGTTCGAAACCACGCAGGGCAGAAATGCCCCATGACGCGTTGTGTGTTTGTGCGGGTGTAAAATGCGCAGGGCAAAGAGGCCCCATGCCGCGTTATAGTCTTGTGCGGGCGCGTGCTTCGGATCCGGGCGGTGTCTCGCCCGAGGGGGGGTGTTAAGTAGTTGTTTGTGCAGTTTCCTATCACCAATTGGTTTTGGGATTACTGGCTAGCAACTTTGACAATCCATAACCAAGCATTTAAATTTACCCAAGGGTGATATATCCCCAACAAAATGTGAAACTGTATTCTCTAGAAATACAGACACAGAATACATTTCAAATGTAAGTGGGACTAAACTAGCAAAGTGATGCCGCTTTTACAGAGTACACTGCACTTTGAAATTTGCATTAGAAAAGTCATACGAGTTTTCATTAATCAGAAGATTTGAAACCACAAAAGTTTATATATCCAAAATGTTGTTGGACTAGACCTATCTTTCCTGACTGTTAATATCTTGGAGACCATTACTATATTGGAAGCTAAAAAAGAATATTACTAAAGCCAGTGATGATGAAATAACAACTGAATCTCCGTTAGGATTTTTAGTTGGCAATCCATGGGTTTCGGACAAAACTCGAGTCCAAATTGAGTTGTAATTTTACATTTTGAGATATGGACTGGATTCGGTGTTACTATGTGAAGAGGAAACAAACGCCCACACTTAGGCCCCTTCACTATGACCTTCCCCGTCTCCTGATCCTGCACCACACAACCAGAGGAGGAAAAAGAAACCTTGCAGTTATTATCCACCAATTGTCCGACAGAGATCAAATTGGTAGAAAGATTTGTTGAACAAAAAACGTCATGTAAAGGAAGAGAATGAGAAATATCACCAACATAGGTAATTGGTATAGTGGTACCATTAGCAGCATGGACCTGAATCCGTCCATCATATGGTTTAATTGTGGAGAAGTTTTTGGATGATGATGTCATATGATTGGAGGCACCAGAATCAAAATACCAGTGAGAGAGAGATTGAATTTTACTAGATATACCAAGAGTGGAAAAAGCCTGGAGGATCATTTGTTGGATCATTTCAGGGGTGACTGGAGCAGCAGAAGCAAGTGCGAAGGAAGATGTGGAAGATGAATCAATAGTGCCAGTAGCAGTAATCGCCTGGTAAACTTTCGGATTTCTGTTTTGAGGACGTTTGCGGCATTCATGGATTGAATGTCCAGATGCTTTGCAATAATTGCAGATCCGCTGCTTGCACTGATTTGCATAATGGCCGAAAGTTTGACACTTGAAGCACTGCACTTTACTTAGATCTCTGTTCGGTTGCTTCCCCTTGTAAGCAACATTTGACCGATGAGGTCGGAGATTAAAAGGTGGGTACACTATAGGCAACCTTCATAGCACCCGGACTAGCTTGGTGGAGCACATCAGATTGCGTCAATTGTCGTTGTTCCTCTCGCAGTAATTCATTGAGACAGGCATCCAGTGAAGGAGAAGGGACCCTACTCATGAGATTAAATCTGACTGATTCATACGGAGGCCTTAATTTCATAAGAAATTGATCCCGATGACTAGTTGCTAGTATGACTTGTAATTCGGGAAGAGCTTGAGCAGAAATATTGGCATATTTGATTTCATTTAATTCTGTCCACAAAGTCTGAAAACCAGAATAATATTCCTGAATGGAAGAAGTCCCTTGCATATAATTCGCAATTTCAAATTCTAACTGATACTGTCGAGCAGAATTCCCCTGATGATACACTGTTTTCAGATATTCCCACATATCTTTGGCAGATTTGTTAGGTTTCAAATTCATGAAGAATTGTGGTTCCATGGAACCAAGAATCCAAGTTTTGACCTTAGCATCGTTTGTGTTCCATGACAGAAATTTTTTTCATCTTCTGTTGGTTTGGGATCAGTGCCAGAGATATGGCCCCATAACTCTTTACCCTCTAGATAAAGTTCAAATTGAAAGGCCCAAGAGGGATAATTTTTGCCATTAAACTTGATTAAGGTGATTTCAGATCTCTCCATTTGTAACAAAGATGCAGATGAACCAGCAGAATGATTATCAAGACAGAACAACAATAACAGAACAAAACACAGAGATCCAAAGAATAATCAATTAATAATGGAATTTGCAGCAGAATAAACTAGAAGAAGTAACAAGGAGAATGAAGAAGCACTGCATACACTGGCAGAAGAGGCAGTCAGCAACAGTTTCCGGAAAGACATGACAGGCAGCAAAAATCGTCCATGTCGTCAGGTAAGCGGAACAGGACCTGGGCCCCACCTGGTGATCTCTTGATAGATCAGAGAGTGGGGATGGTTGAGCAGGATAATCACGCAGTGGGGATGGTCCCAGGATTTTGAACGGCCGAGATGAAAACAAACCCAAAAAACTGGATTTCCACAAAAATAGGTAGAAGGCCTACCTCGGATGACCAATAAATGTTGAAAAAATCTTCAGAAATAAGAGGAAATCCAGACGACCAAGATGGAGAAGTCTGCTGAGATGGCCACGCCTGATCACAGGTGATCAGGGATGATCAAAGCGGATCTGACTGACGAATATGATCACAGATTGGCTTCCAAGGCATGGAAGATGACTAAGACAATCACAAAACTTTGCTCTGATACCATGTAAGAATATCCAGAACACAACAAGAGGCATACAAGAGAGAAAGTTTGCAAGAGAATTTTTCTATCTCTATTGAATGGACTAAGGATACATTTATACACATTAAGGGGCTGCACAAGTCAAGTAAAGGGGCTGCTCAAGTCAAGTAAAGGGGCTGTATAATTAAGTATGTACATGTGGTACATGTGGCTTTGACTAATGAGCCTAATTACAATCAAAGTCTAATCTTCTAGATCCTAGGCCTAAATGGGCCTGCAAGTTTGGGCTTGAAACACCATCATTAACATCAACTTCAAGAACGAAGGAAGAAAATGGAAGACAAACAAAAGGTACAGTCACGTGGACAAGACCTGAACCAAAAGCCTGGTTCGCTCGAGTGAGCTCAGTGACCTTGTCGAGTTTCATATAGCAAGGCCCCTTGCTCGAGGGAGCAGATCCTCCACTCGAGCGACCTTCGCGAAATCCCCTGATGAGTTTTAGAAACATGTTCCTAATTTATCTCTGCTTACCTATTTGAGTCCTAATTATCTTATGAAACCCTAAGCACATCCCTAAGCCTATTTAATGGACTCTATTGCTACGCTAAAACTCACCTCTCTCCCATCCTAAGATTAAGATTTGAGAAATTGTTCAAGAAGATGATTTCTTCTATTCTCCATATTGCTGATTCCAGCACTTTGTGAGGTATCAAAGTGTGGTTGGTTCAAGCACGGTGAAGGTGAACGACGGGTCTTCGGCAAGACCATGGCAGTCCTTAGGTTGAGTTGCAACTGGGAAAGGTTCTGTGAATCCTTGTAACTTTCTTTATATAGTACTTGGTTTCTGTTGGTCTCAGTGATCTGGCCCGCGGTTTTTCCCGAGTAGGGTTTTCCGTGTAAAAAATCCCGTGCCTCCAGTCTCTCTTGTGGTTGTTTGATTGATGATTTTTCATTTAAATTAATTATCTCAAGATTAATTTATTAGAGATGATATCTATAAAGGAATCTGATCCGGGACCTTAGCCTGTGTTTAGGCTATAAGAAATAATCCTAGGTTCTCATATATCATTATTGATTTATCACTATCAATTTGTTCGACTCAAAGGTAGTGAATTAACAGTGTGACTCATTCAACATCTGAAAACTCAAAACAGCCACATGTTGATATTAACTTTGAATTTCATCTTGAATATCATTCAAATAAAACAATAAGAAACAAACTTAATCAAGCCTACTTACACCTAGCAAGCCTTCTTGATATGGGGGAAAAATATCCTCATCTTTGAGAGATAATGAGTTTAAAAAAATAAAAAAACTAATTCCTTACCAATTTTCACTAGTAACCGGGTATTTTAAGCATAAGTGAGGAATCCTTTTCCATAACAGTCCGGCCTATGGGCCCACCTTGAGGTAAAGGACTCCTCATGACTGATGACCTACCTACAGTACTCAGATGAGCGTCGAAATTTGGGTGAATGATAATCCATAAGAGGAGTAAGGGCGTAAGGGTATGGGGGTCAGGGAGAGAGCTCAGTCAGGCTGTTCAACGTGGCACTGTTTCTATATTTCTGGTACTTGTCAAGAGAGGATCGATTCTAGAATTTGTTTCGGTGGAGATGGTTTCAAGCATTGGGTCTCCTGCACTGTGCATAACTATGTGGTTGTGGAGAGTACAACAAGCAATGACAATATCTTGTTGGGTTGTCAACGAATACCCATGTGGCATTTGTAAAATGGGGAAGCGATTTTTAACTCCAAACACCCGTTCTATGGTGGTGCGCAATGAGTGTCGCAAATTAAAAAAGTTCTTGAGAATTCATTGGAGGATTCCTCGAACTCTCTCAGATGGTAGCACACACCTCTATATGGTGTCAAAAATCTTGGCGCATTACCAAAACCAGCATCCACTAGATAAAATTTACCTACATTTGCATATTAAATAAGTGAATGTTAAATGAGACTTCACATCATTAAACAAATATATTTATATTTTGGATACAAATATTTGTATGGTTCCATTACCATCTGGTACTGCTAAGTTGTCACTTTTGTTTAGTGCAGAAAAAAGCACAGTAGCATCACTCGCGGATCCTTCCCATCCCGCAAGCACATATTGAAACCTCATATCAAATCCGCTTGCCATGAGACAATTTTGAGAGAGTTGGCCATGCCTATTTCGATATTTTGCTTGCTTCGTAGTTGGTACATGAGCGGGTACGCGTGTACCGTCTATTGCACCTATACAATCTTATCATTCCAACGAAAAAGTTATGGATAATGAAAACGTCTCGTCTGAAGGAATAAATAAGGATAGACTTGACAGTTAATAAACGAACTAACCTTAAAATAAGGATAGAATCTAATATTTAGCCTAATTTGATGTGGAATTAGGGCATTTTCTGGAACTGGAACGTAACTTGGATAGACCTTGCAGACCGTCTCTAATACTTTATGGAAATAACGACTAACAGTGGCGCCCGAATGGTTGAACCGATTAGCAACAACTCTATTAGTAACATTGTGGGCCAATGTGTGGAGAAATCTTGCTAACTGCTCGTCTATGGACATCACTCGTGTGTTCTGAGGAGTCCACGATGCTTAAGTGTTTCACGCAATATTATAAAGCAATCATGACTCATGCACAAGTTTTCATGACATTGAGGGCCCTCACTTGACAGAAGCTCTTCTACTCACTCTTTGCCTGATAAATATGAAATGCGATGTTTCTTTCTAGTTTGTTCCTCTTGTAATGTTAGCCATTATTCAGCCAACCCACAACATACGGGCACAACGGCACCAATAGCAGATATTAAATGTAATTTTAAGGATTCTGTTGTAATGCAATTGAGAAGGTCATTATGTACAAACAAAATAAAACAATGAGAGTAAAGTATTAAATGCAAATTAAAACAAAAATAAAACAATGCGAGTAAATTTTCGTGATTCTGTTACAATGCATTTGAACGGCTAACTATGCATAAGCATGTTAAAATGAAACAAGTAAAACAAGAGGTGGAAATAACATTATATTCAAACGATCAATGTTACGAATTGTACATATCATGGAACCATTAGTATCATATTAAATCCAAGAAAAAAAGCTAAATAAGAATTGATACCTTCCATTGAGTGTTAAGATTGTAGCTTTGAATAAACCAACTTAATTAGCTCCAATCCTGCAATAAGAAAATACCAAATTAACTACATTGATCATCCTCAATGACAGCATTCACATAATGGAGTTCACGACAACCCACCAACAAAAATATTAAACCTTTTTCCTCATTAGCATCACCAAA
Source organism: Litsea cubeba (assembly GCA_012931725.1). Taxonomy (NCBI): domain Eukaryota; kingdom Viridiplantae; phylum Streptophyta; class Magnoliopsida; order Laurales; family Lauraceae; genus Litsea; species Litsea cubeba. Next base: position 60,565,307 of record CM022947.1, read on the forward strand.
AATTCAAAACTAAACATTTCAAAAGCATTGTTATGAATAAGTTTGGAATCTAGTAAGATATGGTTACATATAACCACGATGGGTTATAAATGATTAGCCAAATGAAAAACTTGCCCTTTCAGATCAAAGTGCCTATCTTTAAAATCTCAAATAGCCAAACATCACGAGCCCCATCTTAATATAGGTTTTTATTTCTTGGTTGTTGGGTTAATACAGGAAAAGAAGAGGTAAATATGGGTATCTCATATTTTACTTGACATATAAAATCATCCCATAAAAAGTCCATATAACTTCCAAAGCGATGAATAATCCATATGGAGAAGAGCAGGGAAGCACTCAAAATCCATCAAATTAAACCATTATTCATGGAAGGGCATTATTTCATATTCGAATTTGCATGCACAAACCCATCAACACGCAATGAAAATCCAACGGCCAGACAAAGCTATTACCATCTACACATAACAGGTCAAACACATTAAACTAGAGCACAAACCCGAACTGGGTACTTCAGATTTCAATCAACAAAGATAAAAGGAAACATCTTTCCACAGAACCCACATAAATACGATCAAAATTAAAGCCGAACTATGCTCTAGGCGTCAAGGATTCCCATCAAAGAACTACACATAACAATTCAAGCACACCAAGTTAAACCAGAAATCCAAACTGGGTATTTCGGATTTCAACCTATAAAGATAAAGATAATATCTTGCCACAAAATTCACGTAAATATCATCAATTTAAGCCACAATACGATCTGGGAGCCAAATTTTTACTCTGGAAGCCATGGATTCTCTCTCTCCCTCTCCCTCTCTCTCTCTCCCTCTCTCCTTTCTACTAGTCCCTACGACTGTTTTTTTTAATTAGGCCCAATATCTAGGGCACCCAATTTTGATGATGATTCAAGAAGGCTTCCTATCCCTCCCTCTTTCATTCAGAATAAAAAAAAAAAAAGTACGAACAGATTTCCACTCTTTGGAAATTAGAATTCAAGAACAAGAAGAAGAATCAGACATCTCAAAATAAATCACAACAATAGACGACCTAAGAGTATGAACAGATCGAAAGACTCTTTTTTTACGAGTCTCATATGGTACAGACAACTTCTCAAATCGCATCCCCTTCAATCACATACAAACCCTAAAATATAAAATAAGCAAGGAAATAGGGAGAAAAGAAGAAAATTACAGAAAAATAAAGAGGGGGTGTGGCCGTAGAAGATTCACACCTTCAGATCTGATGCTGTTGCCAGAAAACGAATGAAGAAGATAACCGTTGAAGTTCCCGGAAAATGTGGTCGTCCCTCAAAAAAAACTCCCGTGTCAAGATAGATTTCCAAATCCTCCTTGCCCTTCTCGTTTTCCAAATGCTTTCTGGAATTTCAAAAGCCCACGAATTCTTATAATGAAACACATAATTTCAGTAAGGAATTCTATTAAAAACAGGCCCTTTTGTGTCAGGAATTCTACTAATTAGGAGTCATTTATTTACGGTCATTTACATATATATATATATATATATATATATATATAAGGAAAATATTCAAGTGCATCCATCCCTCACCATTTTTGGTGAGGGACACCCCCTTTGGGAAGTGCCAAGTACAAAAAGGAGAGTGTCAAGTACATAGGACTCCCCTTTTTTGTGCTTGACACTTCCCAAAAGGGGTGTCCCTCACCAAAAATGGTGAGGGATGGATGCACTTGAATACTTCCCTATATATAAATGACTCACATGTGAAATAATTACGCATTATTATTTTTGTTTGCATGTGTAAATTGTATATGAAAATGATGCGTAAACGAACTCATTTTCGCACACAAATTTTCACACCTCATGTGATGGTAAAAAGTTACACACCAAACTTCATATGAACAGGATTCACATAAAAAAGGCGGACGGTGTGGGCTGTGTATTTCCATCACAAAGAGAGATGGTTCGAAACCTGAATCCCCCATTTCTCTACTTTTTCCCCTTCCTTGTTGCCCCAGCCAAGAGAACGTTGAAACCCACTCTCTTCACCTCCCAAATCCGAGCACTCTAGGTATGGCGCCCTTTCTCTCTGCTTCTCTATTTTCTTTGTGTGTTCCCCCCCTCTTTCATTCCTCCACCCCCCCCCCCCCCCCCCACCCGCCTTTCTACTTTCCTCTCTGCCCACTCCATCGTCTATAGCTAAGTTGATTCAGATAAATGAAGAGAAAAACCGAAGCAAAGAAGATAAACGAAACAGAGAAAAGGGTATTCTAGTCCGTTTTTAAAGGTATCAAATCTCACTGTGAATCATCTAAAATGAATTCAAATGAACCCGAGCTAGAAGAAAAAAATTGATCACAATTTGACCTGTTTTCTAATAAAACTGAAATCATCGAAAAATTCCATCATTAGAAAATTTTCATAAAATCAGAATTACAAATAAGTCATTTTTTATATAGAAAATACCATGTTTTTCATAAAATGACATTTCAAATCAATATGGGTCCAAAACAAGAAATGTCCAACACAATTCTAGAAATTCATTGAAACCAATAATTCCATATTATCTTATCATATAATTAATCTAACACATTAATCAACACCAATTAACAACTAATCATGCTTATTTGAAACTAAACATAATTAATTAAATAAAAACACATTTTAAAAATCGTAATCTGACAGTAAGTGCTGAGTTAAGCTAGTCTTAAGTGGAGTTAGAGGTGGGCTGGATCAGTGATGGTTCTGCCTGGGGTAGTTCCAAATGTTCACCAGGGTCTGTATGAATTGTCCAATTTATGGAGTTAAAATACGTTGAATTCATGGAATGTGAGTTGTCTGTATGGAATTGATATACATTGAACTTCATGAAGAAATACATTGAATTTATGGAATGAATTTGTTTGTTTATCCATTGAAAATAAATTTTTTACATTTTCACATATAGTTCAAACAAACGTGGTAAAATGAATCACATGCGTAAATGATGTGAAAATGGCATCAGTAGACAAACGTTGTAAATTAAAACGCATGCGTAAAGCTTACGTATGTGATATTTACATATGGGACATTTACATGTGTAAACTGTAGTTACGCATCTCATACGTAAAAGGCAAACAACCCCTAATTAGGGGTCGTTTGTCTAAACTCATTTACATATGTAAATGGTGAATATGTGTAATATTTGCGCATCAGTAATGTTTGTCTACAAGTATTTACCCATCTTGTGTGTAAATCAAATGAGTAAATAGTGTGAAAATGAGCCAATTTTCACACCAAGATTTGAACACCTGTTTAGGTTGGAAAAAAGAATACTAAAGCACATGTGATTTCAAAGAATACCTGTTGGAGGTGGAAGGTTTGGTTTTGGGGCAGTTTCCGTCAAAGAGGTTCTGGGTTTGAAACCCCCCTCTAAGGCATTTAGAAAAAAAATAATAAAAGATGCATTTCCATCAAAGAGGTTCTGGGTTCGAAACCCCCCTCCAACGCATTTACAAAATAATAATAAAAGATGAGTCAAGACCGATGAAACCTATGAATGAAAACCCTCACTGCATCTCATCCCTTTTATAAAGATAACCTCTCTATTTATATCTCTTGCCTTGCTATAAAAAAAAACTTTAAAAATTTATTTACTTTGTAGGTTTATTCTTTCAGAATTTGATTCTCTAACTTCTCTTCTCCTATTAGATTTTCTTCCAATATCTCAATGAATTTTCTAAAATTAATTATTATTGTATTACTTTTAAAATATTTAAATATGTATAAATGAATGTAAGAGATAATAAAGAATGTATTTTATATAGCATTATGGTATCATTCAAAAATAATGTATAAAAGTAATTTTATCTAACCAAAATAAATTTGTGATACTTTTAATATAATTGGACTTAGCAATAAAATACTCATTTTAAGAACTTTCTATAATTGATTAATATTAGCATAAAACCGGTGAGATGCATGGGTTAAGTTTTATGCAAATCAAATAATGAATTAAGATAATATTAAACTAAATATTAATTAATAAAAAAAAAATAATAATCCTATTTTTCTTAACTGTCCGATTATAAACTCTTATTTCCTTAACCAAACATGTTGAAATGTATTTTTTTAAAGGTGATCATTGATAGAAGTATCAATTTTTGAAAAATATATTTCATGTTGAAAAATATATTATTTTTTAAGGATCTAAAATGCAAATGAAAACTTTTATATAAATAAGACCTTTTTTGTCTTCTTTTCATATCATTATAGTAGAATATAATTTAATGATTAATAAGTATCATTTACAAAATCGTTACATAGACACATATCATTGAAACAAACATAGAAAAATGAATCACATGTGTAAATGATGCTAAAATAATGTTATTAGACAAACGTTGTAAAAGGAAACACATGTGTAAACGTTACATACTTAAAATTTGAATATTCATCTTTTACATATGTATATTGTATTTACATATCCCACGCGTAAAAGACAAACGACCCCAAGAAAATAGGGCCTTCAGGGACAACACGAAAACTCCACTGACTCGAGATAACCTGAGATCTAGAATTCCAACTTTCTTCCTTTACATCCGTTCATTTTAAAATGGGCCTTGTCTTACTCTTACTCTAGTGTTCTTTCTACAAGAGTACATCCAGTAACCAAAGAATAACATAAATAATGACTAGATCTGTTTGCTCTAAGTGTGCTATACTGCTACTTCAGAAGTTCTAGTTCTTTGAGTTCCTCTCCAAAGCCATCATGAATTTTGTGATAGAACTATAGAGATTTTCTCCCACAATGCAAACTAAATTGCCTAAATAAACATGTACCTAACCTGATTTGTTTTTATTACACATGGGCCCATTAGTGGCCCTACCTTTGACACAGATCCAAATGGATCTGGCCCATTCAATTATGGATTTAGAGAGGAGTGGTGGTCCATCAGACCCAAACCAGATAGTGGTTTCGGTTCCGATTAAAAAATCGGCTCAAAGACCCACAACATAGGTAGCAAGGGTCTGACAGATCCTTGTTATTCCGAATTTTTAGTATGTTTAAAATAATGTTAAAGTATATGTATACAATCAACAACTAATAAATTTTAGGCAAAATTAGCGAAAGGTTCTTATAAGTGAATGTATCAAGCCATGGTCCACTCAGCTAGACTGTTTGCAGCCATAGGTCCCTAAGCCCACACGTATTCATTTTTCAGGACTAAATTGCCCTTCCAACCATTTTAGGCATAAAATTTTGAAATTTAAAATTTCAAAAATTTATATTATCCCTCTTCTTCTATAATGAGCCTTGGTTTCGTCTTTATTCTAAAAGAGAGCAGCTCTGTTACCGAGTTTGTAGAGAAGGAGATCGTTGATCTCTGCTGGGCCACCGACAGTTTGAAAAGGATTCGGATGATCAGTTCCAGAGAAACTCGGATCGTAGCCTTCTTCTCTACTTCAATATCAACACCGGCAGTTTGCAGAGGATCTAGACGATCGAATCACCAATGGTGAGCAGCAGCACGCAGCGTCTGGGACACTTGTCCGCCGCTGGCACCTGCAGCAGCCTACTATGGTTTTCTGTTTTCATTCCTTTGTTCCTTTTCTAGGTTTTGGAGAAACCAGAAGTAGAGATGCACTAGACATGAACAGAGGCTTATTCCTCTGTTCCAGTGGCCTTCACATCGCCTGAAGTGAAGGAGAAAAGGGGTTCTGTACCTAATTGCACGTTGCCGGAGAAGAAAAGGGTGTTGCCGCACCCGACCGCTTATCACGGATTCAACAAACCGACCCAGAACTGGATGTTTCTTCTTCTTCGACTGGGTTATGGATTCTGTAACCGGAACCTGCGCTCAAACCCCTGCGCCTGTTCTTCTTCGTCGGAGGTGGCCGCCCGAGCCGCTGTCCGGTGACGTGAGGCGCAACCAGAAACTCGATGACGAACTGACTGATCCTTCTGGGTTCTCTTCTCTTTGGTCGGCGTGCAAACTAGTGAGCAAGGAGTGCAGTCCGGACTTGTGGCTTCGTCTCCGGTGATGGACGATGCGCTGGCACTGGCAGGTCTATGGCGACTTGTGGTTCTTCTGAGTGCAGAGATCTGAATCAGTGCTTCAGTCCGATCCGCGTGGCCCACCTCTGGTGATCGTCTGATCACCCTAGATTCCAATTTCCTTCTGCCTTGATCTGCCCTTCTCCCTCCTTCTCTCTCTCTCTGGTTTCTGGAACCTACACTCTCTAGTTTCTGGAACCGGAGACTAGTAACAGCAGATGTCTTCTTCGGTGAAGACTTATGTAGCGGTGCGGCGATGCTCCTTCTCAGGTGTCGCGCAGTAAGTCCAGCGACGGCGATCCCGGAAGAACCTGTTTCTCTGGCTTCTGTAACAAGAGGTGAAGGTTGCAGGCCGGCTGGCTTCCTTCTTCCTAGAGTCAAGTGGTGGCGCAACAGCAGTGGGACCACTGTTTTTTGACAAATATGAGTTTTTTTATGAAATTTGTTTGAGTTTTTGTCAAATTTATCTGAGTTTTTGTCAAATTTATCTGAGCTTTTATCAAATTTATCTGAGTTTTGTTCAAATTTATCCGAGTTTTCGTCAAATTTATCTGAGTGTTGTTCAAATTTATCTGTTTTCTGTCATATTTCTTTGTGTTTTTGGTAAATTTATCTGATTTTTTTTCAAAATTTATCTGAGTTTTTGGAAAATTTATCTCAGTTTTTGTTCAAATTTATCCGAGTTTTTGTCAATTTTATCTGAGTGTTGTTCAAATTTATCTGTTTTCCGTCATATTTCTTTGTATTTTTGGTAAATTTATCTGAGTTTTTTCAAAATTTATTTGAGTTTTTTTAGCAAATTTATTTACGTTTTTTGAAATCTATATGCGCTTTTTAAATTTATTTGAGTCTTTTGAGATTTATTTGTGTATTTTCAAATTTATTGTGTTTTTTGAAATTATTGTATTTTTTAAAATTTATTTTCGTTATTTTAAAATTATTTGCATTTTTTGAAATTTTCTTTACATCTTTTGAGATTTATTTGAGTCTTTTGAAATTTATTTATATTTTCTGAAATTTATTTGGATATTTTGAAACTTATTTGCATCTTTTTAAATTTATTTGCATTATTTGATTATATATTATTTTTTTTAATTTATTGGATTTTTTGAAATTATTTCATTTTTTAAAATTTATTTTCATTATTTTGAAATTTATTTGTATGTTTTTAGAATTTATTTGAAAATCTGGGAATTCCATTATCGTGGGTAATTAAATGTTAGTTGTCCATTATTAATGGAATATCCCACTAATCATGGGATTGGTTATGATTTGAAGAAAGGGTAAATTAGACATTTTAGGTGTGAATAAGTGTGAGAGGGACCTCTGGCTCTATGACTTTTTTTTTGTGGATCTAAGGCCATAAAATGTAATGTTGAGGGACCTGTCGCCGAATGCCCCAAGTAATTTTAAATGTAAATATGATCTAGAAACAAAGGCAAAAAATCATATTTGGAGAAATTGTTTTTCTAACTTAAAAATTTTGGGGCTTATTATTGTACTCTGATACAGATATGAATCCCATACAAATGATTAGACAATCAGGAACATCCTGATTGGAATTTCGGAACATATTTTGGCTCCTGGACAGTTGGATGGAAACCAGTTCTCTATTGAACTCTGTTAGGAGGGAGTCCCAATATGAATCTTGATCAGATTGAAACCTGTATCTAGTTCAGATCCTGCACAGATGCATGTTTTCAAATCCAGACCTTCTAGGAAGCATAATGGTCTATTGACATACCTTACTGTATGCTGATACAGATTATACAAACTACATAATGGGATCAAAGACTTTTTGGATCCCCGCCCTAAACCCCAATTTACAGATTGGATATGTAAACTGGGGCTTACATAAGTAAAATTTGCATATGGGGATTTTACCTGTGTAAGATTCACAAGTGTGAAACAAATACCGTGTCTGTCTGGAAGCACCATTTTCGTGAGTAAACATTGAACAGTTCGGATAACAAAAACATAACTTAACGTTTTTGGGGTAATGGGCCAATAATTTTTTTTTAAAGATTTGGATTAAAAGTTTGGGGCCCACAGGAATTGCAAAAATATAAGGCAGTGAAGGGATTTGATATTGCGACCCGGCCTATCTCAGTGAACTTTGTACCGCCACCTTCTTAACCAAAAAGGTGTGTAATCACTTCACACATTTTCAGGTTTGGAGATTTTGATAGAAAATGGACTCATTTACATACCTCAGTTATGCATGTGATGCGTAAATGGGTGCAAAAATGTGTGCATTCATAAATGTTACCCCATGTAAATAGGTGCAAACAAACAACCCCTAACTCCTAACTGAACTGCAAAGGATATTAAATATGGAAAAGGGACATCCAGCCAGGATGTAGAGAATCACCATAGATAACCTGAAGAATGGTCCAGTTAAAAATATAAAAATAATAATAAGCGGAAGAAGCTTGTATTCATACCTTTAGATCAGGAAAAATGCTACGGGGCCCGAAAAAGGGCCCCGAAAATGGGCACGGCTCCCATGGGAGCCATGGGATCCCAGCATGCGCTGGGATCCAACGGCTCCCTCAGGAGCCGTGCTGCTTTTCGGGCCCGAAAATCGGGCCCTGTAGCACGGTTCTTAGATCAGTAGGACCATTTCCATCTTTTACAAATGCAGAATGTGCAGACGCTTTCTTATTTTGACTCATGCCTTGTGCATTATTTTCTTTGCCAGCTTTGTTGAATTTGCTAGAACTCACATCATTTTTATATTTTGTAGTGACTCTTTTTTTCAATGGATCTGCCACATTATATGACCACATAGGTTTTCTAGGTGCAATTGTGTTACACCCCGTCCCGAGTTAATCAAGATTAACTCTAATTGATTGATATTAATATTAATTAATAATGTTTAATTAAGCTAATTGTGGTTAATGACTAAATGAGATAAATTAGGCTCAAATGATTGATTTGGGCTTAATGAGATGAATTGAATGAGATTAAGGTGATTGAGTTGAGTTTAGACTCAAACAAGGAAAGAACGAGGACTTTTGCGTAAATACGGATTTTGCGTATTTTGTCGAATACAGTAACTCTTGATACCAACGTGTGTATCTCAAAGAGTACGTTAACTTTCATAATAGATTTAAATTCATTTGACATGGATTTGATCCAATGAGCTTTCATTTGACTCAAAATGTAGATGAGAGAAGTGAAGGGGGCCAGTGTGCAAAAAATGGACTTATAAGGATTCACTTCATCTCAAATTAGAGGAGAGCTCAAGCCCTAGGTTGTTTTCCTCTTTCTTTCTTCAATCTCTTCAAGAGTTGTAGCTTTGCAAGTGGTTTTTAAAGAAGAAGTGTAGTACTAAATCTTCTTCACCAAGATCTCTCATTTCTTTAGGAGTTAGAGCTGGAAGAGAGTCTCAAAGTTGCTTTCCATACGATACAAGTGAGTGTCTTGAACTCTTTAAAGAGTTTTCAAGTTCTATTGAGTGGATTGAAGTGTATTCTAGCACAAATAATTCATAGAAGTTCTATTTGAGAATTGGTCTTGGTTTTAGGTTGAAAGAGGGTTTCAATTGAGGATCTTGATCTCAAAATCAAGCTAAGCAAATGTTTTTTTTTTTTATCAATTGATCTCCAAAAGAGGCAAGCATATGCATTTATAATGATTTAAGATGCTAGAAATGGTGTATGAACCCTTAGGGTTCAGAATTAGAAAATTTGGATAAGAATTTTCAGGAAGATCTAGGCTCTATTCGGCCAGCCGAAGGTGGCTGAATAGGTGGCCGAATGTGACTGGGTTCACATTCTGAGAAAAACCAAGCCACGGATAAGCTGGCCGAATAGCCGAACAGGTGGCCGAATGAACACAATTCCTGATGTTGGAAATTCTGGATTTTCCGTAATTGAGTCTGTTGAATCAGAGATTCTTTATGGCTATTAGTTAGATATTTTTGAGGCTAATTGTATGAACTTAATAGTCATAATTGGTGTTGATTTGTGATGAATTTAAATCCCGAATTAATTGAAATGAATGTTGAATTGATCGAGAATTGTACCTAAACCTTTATAGATGTTAACTTTAAGGAAATCATAATGTACGAACTACAAATGATGTGATGTTCATCGAGAATAACACGTACATTAAATTACCGAACGTTTCACCTAAATGATTGGTTTGAAAGGCTTGAAATGATAGAAATGGATGGTTTAAATGAAAGTTGAATAGATAGAAATGCTAGAAGTGAATAGATTGTTTAGTGGTCTAATTCCATGAAATGGAATTGTGATCGTATTGTTAACCTCAAGTCTTATTCCTTTCAATTGTTTGAATAGAATTTATGACGCAAATGGGTTGAACCTTGACTTAAGATGTATACTGAATTGAGTTGATTCCTTAGTCTGGCACTACATAGTAGTTTTATTAAAGCTCATTGTAGAGCTCAAATGAATTAATGAATAATCCTACAACAGTAGATGGACTGAGGGCGTTCCGGAGCTCCGTGGTGATGCCAGTGATCTCTAATCTAGACACTGGTAGATCCCACATTATTGAATGAAAAGTTAGTTAATAAAGATTAATTTTTGAATGAACATTATGTTATGAATCAATAACATTGATTGAATTCCGTTAAACAGATAAATGAATTGTGAATTGAAAGGAAATGAATACTATTGTAGTTGCCAACTAGTAATTGTCATTACTTGACTCTGAATGCACACGTTATTGTCATTATACGAATTGTCTAGAATTGGACATTGATTATAGAATTGTTTAATTGATAGATTAAACAGATTTAGTATATGTATTAGCATGTACTTCTTAGATCTGTGTACGTTGCTGAACCGTCGAGTTCACTAGTGTTATTGATGACATTACAGGCTCAGTTGCCCGTACCGGTCTTGCAGAGGCCGCATTGCTAGCGGAGGAGGCCACTCAGGTTAGCGGCCTCCTCCAGGAGGACTGATTGAATGGACTTGACGGGATATCATTTGGATTGATATCCAAGTGCGAGAACAGTGATAGAAACTTTTTTTGAAGGAAATATTTTGGAACTGAATTGAATTACTTTTGGTATAATTCATTTTTGGAATGTTAATATTTGTCACCCAGCATTGTATTTTGAATGCGTAGTTGGTAGTTGGTTGACATAAACAATGAAATTTAAATGTTAAATGGGTATATAGAACTTTACTTTTATGTAAAGAACTCGTACAATTGTATTTGATATCGTTGAAAATATTTTCCGCAAAATTGTATAATTGACAGATGAGAAAGTATGTTTATACCTTGTGGATTTCGTTTTAACTTCGGTTAATTCGGAGTTTACGGGAGTAAGCATGGGTCGCGACTCAGAGTTTGTTCGGAGTAATCAAATCTCGGACTCGGGTCGTGAAAAGGTGAAAGGAGGATCTGCAACATAAAGAGGTAAATTGACTTTATATGATTGTCAATAGCTACAACCAAACTCGAAGCTACATATATAATGTTCAGTTGAGCATTTTGCGAATTATTTTTAAGGAAATATTTTCCTAAAATGAGCCTTGGTGGATTGGAGATTGACAATCTCCATTTCACGATCTATCTCATTGAGCCCCCTGTTTAAAGGTAAACCCATTGATCCCAATATCAATTTCTATTGAAATGGCTTGGACCATTGAATAATGGAGATACTAGCACATTAGCCATTTTGTGATGGGACACGACAGACCATTTGCTTAGTAACTGATTGGTAAGTCAAGCCTGTAATTTACTGGATCAAACAAAAAACATATCCTCTTTCTTTCTTTTTCCTTTTTTTTTTCGGTAGCAAAATGTCATCTCTCTTGATAATATATTATCCTTCAACCATATGTTACAGATTCTAACCTTTGCTTTTGAGTCTCGATACTCACTTTTAGTAGTGGTAGCTTTCCTTCCCTGTTTTAACATCAAATTAGAGCCATCTTGAAGTCGACCACTAGATGTTGTCTTGGGACATTCGAAGAGTTCCTTTTGTTACTAGTAATTTGTACAGTGTTTGTGCCCTTTCTAATCTTTGATGCTCCTTTGTTTGCTCGAAGATTAGTGTTCTCAGGATCACATCTAGGGTTGTCAGATGATCCTATGCTCGACTTGCTCAAGGAAGATTTACGATCTTTTAGCAGTGCTCCATCCTTGACCTCCACTCTTGAAGCATGTCTTGTAACACAACTTTTTGGCAGACTGATTCTCCCGACTGACAAAAACCGATTTGTTTCACCAAATGTACGGCGGGATGCCTCAGGAATTGTTGGGTGCCAATTACATTCATCTGCCATGTCCACATTGTAATTTGAAGTAGTTTTAGGATCTCTAGAGCTGGTTTTGGGTCTTATGCGGGACTTTGATGTGATGGTGCTGCCCGAATGACATTCAGCTGTGCGTCTTTCTTTTGAATCCATAGAGCTTGTCTGATCTCCAGAGTTGGTTGTGACTTTTGTGGAGGACTTTGATGTTAGTGTGCTAGTTGTTGAATTACCATGTGGGGCATCCGATCCAGAAACCGACGACTTTTTTCCTCCCAAGATCCTGACATATACGGAAAAAAATAAATAAAATCAAAGACTTAAAAATCATTCATGAGAAATGTTAAAGGGGCTCATCAACACAAGCCCCAGTGAGAAGATGCCCAATTTAAAAAAAAAAAAAAGAAAAAGAAAAAAGCCATGCTCATACGATGGGGTCACATATGCACTGCATACTTAAATCATTAGTCAATTTGTTCCACGGTACTCTTCAGACACATGGTTCACCGGATAAGCAGACTTGCCTACTTAAAGTCTTAAACCAGGGAGTCTAGAGAGTAGACCCCCCATGGTCAATGGTTGGATGTTGCAATAGCGTGCACACATTGACGAATATGAGCTGTAAATCTCTTGGAATCGGACTTCTGTGAATCCCAAGAGCAGGGCTGAACATTAAAGTTGCAATGGATTTGGGTGTACTACCTAATAGGATGCTGTTTATCTAGTGAAATGACTTCATGCTCTCCCCTTTTCCATTTCCTGCTCCTGTAATGCTTGCCTCTTGATCTTGAGACCGAGCTGGGAAGCTTGGGATAGGGGCAGTGAAAATCAGGAGACTTCATTTTCCCATCACTTGAAGGAGAGAACATGGAGATCAACTCGTGTGATGAAGATTGATGAAACCTGAAAATAAAAAATGGGTCATTTCGAATTCCAAGGAAACTAGATGTTAAAATGGATTCAAAATGCAAACTCCAATGAAGTAGATGCTTACGGGTGGGAAGTTTGAAACCAAGCATCTTCGCTGCAATTTAACATAACAAGTAAATGGTTGTTATAAAAAGCATTGTTATGCATAAATAAAGGCAGTATTTAGATGCACAATTTAATTGAATTGCAATGACTTGGTCATTAAAGATAAAATGACAAGATTATAATTAGCTCCCTCATTCATATTCAGGGACTTGTGTCCCAAAATTTGTATCTGGCCATGGCTATCCTTTGGCCCACTTCTGCATGACAAGTGGGGTTAATATATAGACGAAAGACACCTTCAGGAATCAATGGAAGTATTGGAGACGACTGCAAGATTTGATCTTATCCACAGTGCTACAAAGCTTTCCAGAATAGGCTTGACTAATCAAGATATTCTGGAAGTAAACATATTCATGGTACTAGAACTGTCTAAATCTTCTAGCATGATTCAGAAGGTCACAAACTTTGCATCTGCACTGTGTAGGCCAAGCAACATGGCTATCCTAGGCCCCTCGTGCATGATAAGTGAGGTTAATTGACAACAAAGTGAGAAGCCTTCAAGAATCGAGGGTAGTATTGGAGGGACTGCAAGATATGATCTTCTCAAAGTGCAACAAACAAAGATTTCCAGAGGAGACTTGACTAACTGAGAAGATTCTGGAAGTATACATATTCATGGTTCTAGAACTGTCTAGGATCTAGCCATCTACCGGCTAGTCTGTGAGTTATTAGTAAGGTTGATAACTTGATATAGAGTAGTAGTATAGGATAGTCTAGAGTCTAGAATCAAGAGTGCAGAGTATTTATGTCCAAGCCGATGTTATATTGTCGTCGAAAATATAAAACTTAACCATCGATGTGTATATTCTTGGGTCATCAACAGTGGACCCCCTCTATGAAGAGGGACCATCAAACATAGCAACTCTCCCCACCCCTTAGCAACCTATACACCTCCGCATTTGCTTCTCTTAGGTCACGGTTGGCAACCAAATCCCTAGGGATTCCTCACCAGTTTTTTCCAAGCTAGGATTTGAATTTTTCATGTTTGGCAATTGTAAATCCTTGGGGATTTGAGCAAGTGGAAATCGTCATTTTAAGGATTTTCAGGTCCAACTCTGCCCGTAAGATTTGGAAATAATCAATTTTACGGATTTCTGCATGGATAATTTTTGTCAGCTTTACGCAATGATATGTATTGATATTACTGTGAGTTTCTCGGCAATACAAATCCTCAAGAGGAATCCTCAAATTTGCAGGCAGTGACTGAGGAACTCTCACCATTACCAAATGACAGAAACCCACTTGAAAATAGAATTGCAGAGCTTTTTCAATCTCATCCCCAACTGTAGTTCGGTTGGTTAGGAATATCAAAGGCCAAGGCACCGCCGAGGGTAAGAGTGTGTGACTTTGAGTTCTCCATGTAGGGCAAAAAAAGCTTTTCAAGCTCATCAAGCACAAAGTGAAGCTTACACACAGGTTTTTCTTGACTAGTATAAGTGTTAGTTTTATGGTCTCAATACCAGCATATGATGTAATAAATTGATTTATTTCTTTATTAATCAATATATTCATGCTTTCCATTTCATGAGATGAATGGTGTTTAATTATATACTTGCACATAACCAATACGAATGACATAATGGTTCATGAGATGAACCGGAGTCCATAAGTATACTAGATATAATACATGTGTATGGATGAGATCCACATACGGGAGACATGTATAATAAATCTTATACTTGAATATCTTCACAACCAGTGATGAGACTGGACATCTCATACTGACAAGGTTGCAGCATTTTGATCACTCTACGATAGTGTGATTTGTCTCGATCATCAGAATGAAAGATTCTGAATCATAGTGCTGGTACATTGGATGTATTGAAGGACCATGAGAAGCACCTTATAAACACTGTCTTTATATTAAGGTCTGCTCTCATAATTCCCTATGAGTAAGCTCTCAATCCTGAGACATTAATGAACTCAAGTTTCTATCTATTCATTTGCTTTGAGTCACCAATGAGTGAGGCCAACTATAGGTCAACACCTCGGTGATTTGGGTATATGGTAGTAGATCTGTGGGAACATTTAATGGTCAAGATGGAATCTATCTCTAATGTCCCCTCGTGCCAATTAATGGATTTATCATTGGTAAGTGTACACCCATTCCGATTAAGAGTTAATTGGAAAGGTACCATTGATCATTATAATTAATTGGGACTCAAGGATAATAAGATATGGATCTAGTTTGGAAGACAGGTCCAATTGATCCATGGATATTGATGGAGGGGCCTACTTGTGGTAATAGGGAAGTTTAGGGTCTTCTATGTAATTTATTCCTAAGACTGGAGTGCAATTGCATTTATATAGTGGAGTTATTTGCAATTAACTGTGGGCCCGGATTGCACATGAGATGTGGGGTCACGTATCCCAGTTGGAGCCAGCTTTCTAAGGAATCCCTAGTGGTCCCCACGCTAGCCCAAGTTACTAATTCTACTTAAGCTCTAAAAGGAAGGAATTAGAAAGATACTATTTCTATTTGAAGTGAGACTTCTAATAGTGGTAATAGTAAAAGAAGATAGTTACTAATTATAATGGAAGGCTTATGGGCTGGACGTCCATACTCATCTCCCTCATTGGAATTCACGCCCATCTCTCCTTGTGCAAGTGTTGCACAACAACCTCTTCTAGTTCTAGTTCTCCTTCTAGTTGCTTAGAGTTTTCTAGTAGTTTTCTTTAGGAGATCCCACCAATCTCCTTGAGAAGAGAACTTGATAACGGGATATAGCGTGGAAGATCACAAGGTGTTGGAGATCTTACTTTGATTAAATGAAAGCGTTTCATCTTCAAAGAAAGTAGCAACTTCTCCATTAGAGCCCAACCGAGCTCCAAAGGTATAATCTACTTCCTTGTATGTTGTAGATTGGTTTGTTGCATGTTTGTTACTGATTTTATATCTCCTAGATAGATTGAATTACTGATCTTGATAGATGAGAAAGAGGGTTTGCATCTTGGAAACATTGATAGCCTTATGGATAGTTGATCTCTGTATCAAGTTGATCAAAAGTTTTTGAAACCTATCCTAGAGGCCCACCCTATTTCCAACAATAAGAAGCAAAGACCTTTTTAAGGGCTCATACTTCTGCCTCGTTAGAATCTGTGACATCTATAGGGCCAGAGAAATATATAAAAAGTTAGCTTCTTTTCATTAAATAGCACTCCCTGACACCCGCCAAACACAGTTTTCCTTTTGATGCCCCATCAACATTACTTTAATAAGAACAACCAATATTGGAGGAGGAGACCAAACTGATACTAACTTCATCAAGGGAAAACCACAGGACCCAATTACCGACCAATAAAGCATAAAATTTAAGAGATTATAACCCTCAAATCTTTTTGATGATAAGACCCACTCCCCCAAGATTCAAACCTCCAAATCAATAATAATATGCTTTAACTTTGATGGTTTACCTTCAAAAATTTCTACAAATTTGTTTTTCCTTCCGCACTGCTACCCATCTCTAGCTAGGGACCTTACCCCAAACCACTATCAAACCCCACGATGTCCTTAGAAAACACCAACTAGAAACACACTTGACAAGGAATTGATGCTCGTGTTTGGACCAGAATAAATTGATGGTTGAAACAATTTTGACCAACCCATCCACTTGAGACATTTGACTTATATATAATGCAGCTTTTGTAAATCTAAGGCATTCTTGGTGATGCAACAAGAGATCGTGAGCATTTTTACAGGCTGATGGTAGGACACCCCTAACTCGAAGAGTCAAGAATCAACTACAAATATTATCCAGAGAAAACAGCCGCAAAGGAACGCATTCCCGAACTAAATAGCACCATAGTTCATTTGATTCCAAGGGTTAAGAGGATAAAGAACATGATACAATGGTACTGATAAAAAGTTTACTACATCGAAAGGAAATCTGAACCATGGGAATGGAGTTGGCGTTGGTCAGTACTCAATTGTAGTGTATAGTGCAGTGACATAGAACAAGAAGATCCTAAATGCAAGTTTGCATAGCCCTAATAGAACAAAAGAGAATCTTCTAAGCACTCTCTATGGGAAAAAGAGGCTAATAGTCTGCCATCAAGAGTGCATGTGCCGTGGTGGGAGAGTGGTAGTAATCAAGACCCTGAAGGGAAGGCCAACTTGGTACAAAAATATGGACAGTTAGTGTAATGTCATATGGATGAAAACCACGGTGCTTCAGCACTTTGCTATGGCCACAACAGTAGGCAGTAAATTCTATACTCATTACATTTAAGTTGGAATATAAAAGAATCTAACTTTGGTTTGAGTGCTACTTTCACATATATAGTTCCTGTTTGGATGTAGAGAAATGGTAGTAAATTATACTCAACTTACATTTAAGTTGCAAACAGTGTGCGGTCCAAATTTATACTGTTGTAAGTGTAAAAAGTATAACTCACAAGATTAGGGGGTGCCTGGTAGGACTTATCCGAAGAACTGATGGAGATTAGTTGCCTTAGAGCCTGAAAGGGGAGAAACGAACAATCAGAGGACCCTGGCCTGGGCGGCACAAGGCTCTCCGATGCCTAAGTTAGTGTTTGAGCTAAACGGAGATCGAAGGAGAAGGGGGACAGAGTAACGGCTCAAGAGGGGATGTGTATGCATACCTTTGTCTTGGAACGTCCTCATATTTATAGAGGATTTTACCTGATATCTTGGAGTGGGTCCTTAGATTTGATAGGAATGATATTATTAGCCCACAAAGTAATAAATGAGGATCCATCATAGCCCACAATGCATTTATTGCCAGTCCGATTAGCCCACATCGCATTAAATGCATGTCATGTTGGGCCTGATCCTGTCTCAAGTTATTGGCGGTTGAGGTCCCATCGGATCCGTCCTCAGGCTCTGCCATGATTTAGCTACAGCCGCTGGATGCCGCCTTGTCAGTGATCTGGTGAAGATTGTGGACGGCTGGGATGGCCCATCTGTCTCATTTATGCATGCCCGTATTCAGCCACGTGTCTGATGATGCAGCAGAAGTAGGGAAGCGATCACAGTACTTCTCGACTGGCAACCTGACTCCCTTGGCCGGGGTCAGGTGCGTAGCCGAGGTCAGAATGCGTAGCCGAGCCAAATCTGGTCTCAGCCAACGCTCTGACTCCATCGCAGAGGTGCGCTTGGACGACACGTGGGCGCGTTTACCCGGCATCTTATCGCCGAGGTTAACGTAATCTAGATACCTTAAAAATCACCCCACACAATTGCCCCCAGCTTCTGACTTCTTAGGGTCTCTAGCCTTTTGAGGTCGGAAGCTATAGAGAATCTGATGGGAGATGTTTGATCATTATCCAGCGCCGTTCCAACTCTTCGAGGTAATCAATACTACGCCCTGCTTATTATGGGGAACGAGCCAGCAGTGACACACGTCATTGTATGACTGATTGTGCTGTCAAACTGATGGGACAAGCGCGATTCGCGATGCGGCCCTTTCGAATTTCTAAGTGGCGCCCAAGGAAGGCCTCCTTTCTCCTATAAATGGGGGCGTCTTCTTCCGCCTTGTCTTCTTTATCTTCTTCTTTATCTCCACTTCTGATTTTCACTCTCAAGACTTTTCCAGAGATTTTCAAGCGAGGACGATTACGTAACGTCGAGGATATCGCGTGCCCAGATCGATCTTTTCTCTGTTTCGTTCATCTGTAAGTCATCCCGAGTCTCTGTTCTTTAGAGTTTTCCTCTTTAGGGTTTCTTCTTGCCGCCTCCTTCAGTCCTGGGTCGTAGAAATGGCTAGCCCTAAGTTCCAGTTAGAGACTCCTGAGGGTATAACCAACTTTAGGGAGGCGTACGGTATACCGGAGGAGGTCCGCCTCAGGCCGGCGGGACCCTCCGACTACGCTCTGCGTTCCTCGTCCGGCGGCTGGATGCTGTTCCCCTTGATTTCTGTAATCGAGGGTGGGGTTAGATTTCCCTTGCACCCTCTGCTTAGGGTTTGCCTCAGTACTTGGTCTCTCGCCCCTTGACAGCTGATGCCTAATGGCTACAAAGTCATCATGGGCACGGCCAAGCTCAACGAGGTTTTAGAAACCAACCTCGGTGTCCATGACATCGAGGACGCATATGATATCTGTAAGGCCGGGGAAGGCACTTACTACCTCCGAGTGAAACAGCTCCGGAAGGGCTTCGTCTCGGCCTTGGAGGATTCAAATAAGAACGCCAGGGATGACCTCTTCTGCGTCTCGGGGAACTGGGAATTCGGCGCTGACGAGGACAGAGCGCACATGGTCCTGCGCCACTTCGGGGTCGTCCCAAGTAAATATTGTCCCTCGATTTTGCTCATTTTATTTTCAATCTTCGAACTGCCGTACTAAAATCTTATCTTGGCGTGCAGATCTGTGAGAGAGGCATCGTCGTGCGGCGCGTGACGGCTGGAAAAAGAATGTAGCCGATCACAAAAAGGTTGAAAAGATACCGGGTACGATAACAGGTAGGCCTGGAAGCTGTTGGGCTACACGCCGAGGTGCCGCGGTTACTATAAAAGGGTCAACACAGCGTAGGGGGACGAGCCGCAGACAGGTGAACCTTCCGTCATAATAGCCATAACTGGGGGTATTCCACTGACCGATCCTGTCGCTCGCCGGATTGCATCTGGTGCCGAGGCGTCCACTTCGGCTAGTTTGGGGTCAGTAAGCCTGACAGAGGCCGTAAAAGCTTATTCCTCCGACCAACGAGAGGGGATGGAAGGAGATCTGCCTCCTTTGAAAACCAAAGACCTGATGGCCAGATTCAAGAGCCGGTCTTCTTCTTCGGCAGTGCCCTTTTCTGCCAGTACCCGCGCAGCCTTGGGTTCGGGTGGTGCCGTGGTCTCCTCCGCCCTTATTGTCGCCCCGAGTGTGGGAACTCGGCGATGCTCTCCTGATAGTACGAGGGATGGATCCCCATCCAGCAAGAGGTCCAAGGCAGGGGAAAGAGACTCTGGGGCTCAGAAGGCCCTAAAGGACAAAGGGTCCGCGTGCGCCCCTGGAGGGAAGGCTCCTCCTGAGAAGAGCGCGTCGGTGGACAAGGCTCCTCCCGTGAAGGGACGCGAGACCAGCGGACCTTCGGGGCAAGGCTCTGGATCGGTCTCGGGGTCTCATCCCCTTGTACCGGCTCCATGGAGGCCTTAAGCTGGAGACTCAGCCCGGGAAGCCTTTGAATGTGGAGGACTAGGTAGCGGGGAACCCTTTAGTCATCGGGGTCCTCACCAAAGCCTGCGCCCTCCCGCATGATATGGAACAACATGCGAAGTATGACAACGAGAGCCTGCTGGCCTCGGCGATTCAAGCAACTCTTATAGTAAGTATTCCTCATGCAATTCTGATAAGTTCTGCTTCGACTTCTCATATCTAATAGTTATTCTTCTGCAGAATGTACAGAGGCTCCAACTGGTCATAGAAAGAAGCGACAAAAATATCTCCTTTTCTTCTTTTTCTTCTTTTTTTTCTTTCTTCTTTTCTTTCTCCCCTTTTTTTTTGGCAAACCTAGATGTTCATGCATGCATTCTATTGTAAATTGAATTTGTAGCATGATGTGATAGCATACCTGGAAGTTTTCGCAAATTTAGGAATTTGGAGCTCGCAGCGATGTCGAGCCCTTCCTGATTTTGCGGAGACTTTGTGGTTTCGAAAGTTTGGAGTTTCGGAGCTCGCAGCGATGTTGAGCCCATCTTCAAGCTTTCTATTTCTTTCGGGATAGTTGCTTTTCTTCGGAATTGCCCCGGCATCATGTCAAAATTTCGCTAGATTTTTTTTAGCGAAATTCTGTCATTTTGATGTTTGAACCTTTTCTTTTCCATCATTTGCAGGTGGTTCTTCCAGAACGAACAAGGGTAAAGAGCCTGCTACAAGCGTACCTCGTCGATCTGCTAGATCTTCTAATCCGGCCGTTCACCAGGCTTGGGAGAAGGTCCAGTATGTTGAGAGAAATCTGGAAGAGTGCGACTCCCTCAACAGAGATGAGATGAGGCAGCGACTGATCGCTCTCAAGGGAGAGGATTTTTATAAGATCATGATAAGCAGTCGTCGATGGGTGATGGAAGATCAGAGTGTTTTACCCAAGCCTACCTTCTTCTTTGGTGATGCCGTCCCTGATGACATGCCATACCAGAGGAAATGTTTTCAGTTCTCTTTCAGAGCAGATGGTGAGAAGAAGACTGTTGCTACCCGGTCAACATTTGATCGCACCGTCTCGATCATGAGCCTTGCCCCCACGTGCTCTAAGAGGGAAGATCCTCCAAGCTGGGTGAGAAGGACAAATGTAATCAAGACCGGAGTTTTTGTTAGCAATTCTTCTGGATATGCAGAGAAGTCGCCTACTGACTTAGACATGTTGATGTCGGCCAGTGGTTACCAGGGTTTTGATTATCCATCGGTCGATTTGAGACCGGTGGGTCTTGGCATTTTCAGCGGTGACAGCAGCAATTGGGTGAAGCCTTTTCGACTTCGTGGCCGTTTCAGTGCTGACTCCGAGTGGAAGTCGTGGACTGATCGCGTCCTGCTGATTGGTGGTGCCGTTTTGAAGGAAGCCGGGATTTTTGATGCGGTCCGCGCCTTTAGGGAGACCGTGATCTTTTCCGACGAGGCCTTCATGGCTATGTTGGAGTCATTCCTTCCACAAACCAATACCTTCGTTGTGACGAATGGTGAGATTGGTTTCTCTTTGAAGGAGCTGAGCGCCATTACTGGATTGCCCATCCTTGGCAAACTCTATGAGGAGTTTATGCCGATCGACAGCGTCCTTGAGGAGCAGTCTGAGGAGTTCAGGCTTTTGTACTTTCAGCTCGTCGCCTTTTATGATTTTTTGAAGGAGAAGGAGGGTTTGAAAGTTAGATCCAGCAGTTGGAAGAGTTCTAGCTCTTCGTTCCCCAACTTTTTTGATAGCAGGGAGTCTTCTGATAGTGCGACCCAGGAAGCCAGGGCTCAGGATCCAAGTTCGAAGAAGATCTTGGCTATGCAAGAAGAGTTGAGAGATTTCTGTGCGAGTACAAACGCCATATGTCCTGACATTGCACTGCGGAGAGATCTCGCTGTTTACCTCACTTATTGGCTTGGTGAGGCTATTTTCGCTGGAGGAGATGGAACGCACATCAGGCCGCATTGTATTTTTCCGGCTTGTTAGATGGCATTTGGTGAGCAGCTTGCTTTGGTGCCGGCTATTTACTCCTACCTGTGTACCGAACTGAAGGCTGCTGCTTTTTTGGTTCGGCTTAGGCTTCCCATGAACAGGGTATTTTCGGCCCACGTCTTTTATTCATGGTATGTGTACCACTGTCCTGGCTTCCACCGGCTGGGTGCTGCACAGGATGATAATCCTCTGATGATTCGGCTGGCTAAGGGCAAAGCCGTGTCCGAATCACTTTTGTTTGCCCGCATGAGGATCCGACGGTTCAGGGACGTCGAGATGGGGCAGTCTTCAGTGAAGCTTTCTCTGGAGTTGCGGAAGAAGGCTTTCGATTTTGGTGCCTCCCGAGACTCTACCAGGGCGGGGTCGGGAAGGCATTATTCCTTGACGAACGCAGAGAAGGAGTGGCTTTTTAGCATACGTGTCGGCACGATGGTGTACCGCAGACATCTTTTCGTCGACATCCAGCCGTATGTACCCTCTCGCTTTGCTTTGCAGTTGGGCTTTTCTCAAGGCGTTGTTGGAGTGCCTTCAAGCATGGTGAAGCGCTTTGGAGGTTTACAGGACGGGAGAAATGCATGGGCTTTCTATAGTGCTGAAGACACTACAGCCATGATCTCTTATCCTGTGTTGTCGACTTCCTCGACTGCCGGCTTTGCATAGTGGTTCGCGGAGAGCTTTTCGGCATATCGGGGTTTTTCTAAGAAGGAGCTTGATGTGAAGCTGGCATCTAAAAAGGGCCTTGGAAAGTCGGATGGCGTCCGGTGAGAGGAAGTTTGGGCTTTCATTTCTGGAGAGAAGCACAAGATAGGCTTTCTCGGTGACCAGGGCGTCATTGGTTCTGAAGCTGTTCGAGAAATACCTGATGAGGCTTTAGAGTAGCTAGAACAGGAGGAAGCTGAACTTGATGCTTGGATGGAAGCGGCACAGAGGCAAGCTTCTGTGGAGTCTACTGGCAAGAGTAGACCATCCATTGAGGAGTCAAGTGGGAGACCTGACTCTGATAGCGGGGCAGGTTCCTCTAAGAAGTGAGCCCGCAGGAGTAAGAGGAAGAGGAGTCATCATCGCATCAAGGGGCAATATGAGAACCGTCCTGACATAGAAGTCCCTCTTACTATTAATGAGGATGTGCTAGTGGATGCTGACGAGCCTCTAGAGAAGAGAAACGGAGAAGAAGAGACCGTTGGTGAAGGTATGATTCTTCCTCTTCCTCTTTCCATTTCTTTTCATGGGATTTTTCCATGTCTTGATTTGTTTTCTCTCCCTGCTGCACCTCTTTTTTTTTTTTTTAGTAGAGGAAGATTTGGCGATGCCTGAGGTTCCAACCGATGAGGTGGTGACGGATCCTGTCGGGGCACCTGAAGAAGAACCGAGGGACTCTGGAGTGAATCCAGAATCTCCAATTGGTATAACTTTTTTTGCTTTTTTTTTGTGTCTGTGACTTGGTTTGCTAACATTTTTCTTGTCAACTGACTTGCCACAGGATTCCGATGACTTTGAACCATCGATGGACGCAAATGTGGATGATGCTTCCGATGAGTTCATGGAGGAAGAGAGTGTTCCGCCAGTCGTCGAAGAAGGTATTTTGTATTAATAACCTTGATAATGATTTTCAAACAGGATCATATTCATACCTTTTTGTGTTTCTTTGGCAGGTTTTGAGGTGATAGCGGAGAGTCCGTTGCTTCCTTCAGAACCAGAGCAAGGGATGCCAGAGGTCGATCTAGAGGTAGAGGCTCCTGGGACCAGTTCTGACACTGTTGAGGAGATACCTCGTGCTGATATTCCTTCTCCAGCAGCTCCAACTGGAAAGAGTTCTTTTGTTCCTCTTCCAACGGGGCATGACATGGGCAGCAGACCGACGGAGCGGGGCGAATCTTCAGCTGGGTTATCTATTCTTTTTTGCGAAGAAGGTGGTGGTGCGGGTTCTGAGCTCTTAGATTGAGACTCTCCTTGCTGGACACTTGGATGCCGAATTTGGCATGATCCAGCATGTGCATGAGATTCTCGGTGATGCCGAAGAGGTTGGTTTAGATGTCACAGGTGCCAGGGCGATCGTTGATAGGATCATAGCGTTGGGTGACAAGTGGTTTGAGACCATGGGTTTTGCTGATGACCAGTTCTTCAAGGAGATGTTCCTGGACCCTGCTAATAAAGCTAAGTCTGACCTGGAT
This sequence comes from Litsea cubeba, assembly GCA_012931725.1. Taxonomy (NCBI): domain Eukaryota; kingdom Viridiplantae; phylum Streptophyta; class Magnoliopsida; order Laurales; family Lauraceae; genus Litsea; species Litsea cubeba. The sequence continues at coordinate 60,589,859 of CM022947.1, forward strand.
GAGGCTACACAAAGCAGGAAGCAGATAGTCCGAGAGAAGAACTTAGAAGAGCTAGCCATCATTGGGCTGACACAAGACCTTAAGATCTTCGATAGGGAGGTCGATGAGGCCAGGAAACGTCTTGAGCATTTGAAGGCACAAGTCGCTGCCAAGTGGGCTACTATAACAGAGGCTCGCGACAGGGAAAGTGCTCTGATTCGCCGGGTTGCAGATGCTGATTGAGTTCGTGAAAGGAGGTCTCAATAGAACAAACAATGGAAAACTGCTCGGGATAAGCTTCCCGGTGTGAAAGAAGGATTACAGCATTCTCTAGCATCTCAGGGCAAGTTCCTGAGGAAGCGTGCCTTGGAATCCATGACGGCTGAGGCCAAAAGTTTGCTTGAGGAGCTGAAATCTTGGCTGGAGACCATTTTTGGTTGAGCTCCTGCTTTTTTTTTTTGTAATAGAAACTATCCTTCTTCCCTTTTTTTGGTACCACATGTATTTTTTGGTACTCTCTCTTTTTTTGTTTTGTTTTCCCTACGCTCACTTAAATCTTTTTGTGATGAAAGTAATTGCTAAATGGGATGTTTTTTTTTTGGTGGCATTGATAGCCGGTTTTGTTTTGTGGCATTGATAGCCGGTTTTGGTGGTATTTATAGCCGATTTGGTTTTCAAAAATGCAAGTATCGACTAAAAGTCGCCTCCCTGGTGAATGTTCTTGCAAGTATCGATGGAATGTTGCATCCTTGCTCATTCGGTTGCGAGTATCGATGGAATGTCGCATCCTAGCGGATTTGGGTGCAAGTATCAATGGAATGTCGCATCCTTGCTTTTCAAAAATTTTGGTTTTGCGGGTACTGACTTGATGTCGTTTCCCCACGACTTTTGAAATTTGTGGTTTTCTCGAACCTTTGGGTCATGGATATCAATTGAAATGTCGCGTCTCCATGGTTTTTTAGGTTTTTTCGAACCTTTGAAATTTGGGTTGTGGATATCAACTGAAATGTTGTATCTCCACGGTTTTGGATTTTGCAAGTATCGACGAAATGTCGCTTCCCTGCTATTTTGAAAGTGTGGAACGTGGTTCGCATGCTTCCGATTTGTGCGAGTATCGACTAAGCGTTGCTTCCCCGCGGCTTTTTGAAAAACCATTTTTTTTGTTTAAAGACACGAGGGTCATAAGTTTTGACCTAAAACCATTTAGGCGGTAAAAGGTAGGGTGGACTAGGGTGGAAATCCCTGAATCCGGATTTTGTTTCAAACCATGAATTTTGGGTTCAAGGGTTGAAAATTTTGGTCAAGTTAGGGAAAGGTTCCTAAACTTGGATTTTTGAACAATGAAACGATGAAAGTAAGCATTGTTTAAATTTTTAGAAATTTCAGCATTTGACATGAAAATTCTAAATAAGGTGGGTTTAGCGAGCATGTACCTGGAAACCGGTTTTGGCCGTACAGCCATTGCTCTTACCCAGTTGGGTAAGTCTTCAAGGGTAGTACCGCTTTAAGAACTTGCCGTTGATGGGCAGCATACATCTGTCACCTTCCATGTTTAGGAGTGCGTATGCGCCGTTGGAGAAAACCTTGTCGATGACGTAGGGTCCCTCCCATTTTTGCTTAAATTTGCCTTTGGACTTATGAGTGAAGACCGTTGGTCTTTTTACCGCAAGAACCAAGTCACCCTTTTTGTAGGCGCGTTGCCTGACCTTTCTGTCGAAAGATCCTGTCATGCGTGCTTGGTAAAGTTCAATACTTTGTTGAGCTTCGAGCCGTCTCTCATCGAGATTGTCCAGTTCATGGAGTCGCAATTTGACATTGCTTTCTTGAGTCATGTCATTTTGCAAGGATACCCTCAAGGAATGAATTTGTACTTCCAAGGGCACGACAGCTTCGCATCCATAGACCAAGGAGAATGGTGTGCTATGGGTTGGTCCTCGAACGGTGGTTCGATAGGCCCACAAAGCTTCAGACATTTTGTCGCTGCAGTCTCTTTTGTGACTAGAGACCATCTTCTTAAGGATTTCGCAGAGTGTCTTGTTGAAAGCTTCTGCTAATCCGTTTGCTGCCGGATTGTATGGAGTCGAAGGACAACTTTGGATTTTGTATTTATTGCAGAACCTGTAGAATTGATGATCCCGGAATTGTAGTCCGTTATCATGGATGAATCTTTTGGGTATGCCGAAACGACAAATGATGTTGGTGCGCAGGAACTGAAGGACTGATGAGGTCTTCATTTTGTTGAGCGCAAATGCTTCTGACCACTTGGAGAAATAATCCATAGCGGCGAAGATGAAGCGATGACCTTTGCTCGAAGGGGGAGAAATAGAACCTATGATGTCCATACCCCAGGCTTCGAAAGGCCATGAAATCACTGTAGGATGTAGCCATTCTGGAGGCATGTGAATGTAATCTCCATGAACTTGGCATTGTTGGCAGCGCTTAGCAAATTGCATTGCGTCAGCTGCCATGGTAGGCCAGTAATAACCTAACCCTTTTATCTAATCATAGAGCTTGGGACCAGCCTGATGAGCTCTGCAAAAACCAGCATGAACTTCTTTGAGTGTTTCTTCAGCCTCTTGTTGTGACAAGCAGCGTAGAAGTACTCCGTTGAAGGATTTCCTGTAATGGACTTTTGAAGGAATATCCAAATGTAAGCTTGGGGTTCGCCTTTGGATGCTTACCCGTACTTTTGGATCTTCAGGTAGGATTCCGAACATAATGTAATCAATGAATGGATCCCTCCAGTCGCCGACTGAAGTTTGAAGGATTGAAATTTGACTTCCAACCAGTTGGTGTGGCATTCAGCAACTGCTTGGTGTGTGTTAAGAGGAGGAAGGATTCTTCCTTCGCACATTGTGATTTACATGTTTTCCCCTTCCTGGATTGCCATAGATGCGGTAAGTCCAGCCAGGGCATCTGCACGTATGTTTTCACCTCTACAAATGTGGGTGATGTGACAGATGTCAAACTTTTGCAGAAGCGATTGTGCCTTGTTGTAGTAAGGCAGCAGATCAGGCTTCCTGACTTCAAATTTTTGATTCATCTGGTAGACGATCAGTTGAGAGTCTCCAAAGACTTCCAGCATGGTGATACCGGATTCGATGGCGAGTTCCAATCCTAGGATCAGAGCTTGATATTCGACTGCATTGTTTGTGCATGGTTCCAGTAGCGAGAAAGCGTGTGGAATCATGTATTTGTCGAGGCTAACAAAGAGGATGCCAACTCCCGAGATCAGCTGTCTTTTTTCATTTGTCCTGGTTGCACCGTCAAAGTACATGTCCCAGGAAGCATTTTGTGAGAAAATCTCCACATTATAGACTGGTTTGTCTGGGAGATCATCTCTGAGTGGAGAATCTTTAGGCAATGGATACTCTGCGAGGAAGTCCGCTAGAGCTTGCCCTTTGATTACGTTTTGTGGTACATACCTAATATCAAATTGTGACAGAAGGATGGACCATTTTGCCAGTCGGGCATTGAGAGAACCTGCCTTTGTGACAAGGACCTTCAAGAGGTTGACCCTCGAGACTAGGTAGACTGTGTTAGAAAGCAAGTAGTGACGCAGCTTTTGTACGGCGAACATCACTGCAAGACATTCTTTTTTGACTGGAGAGTAAAGATGCTCTGCACCTACTAGCATGCGGCTGAGATAATATAGAGCAGCTTCTTTTCTTTCATCATTTTCTTGTGCAAGTAGAGCTCCCAGAGAGTGATCAAGGGCTCTTATGTACAAGATGAATGGTTTTCCAGTGGTAGGAGCACCTAACACTGGAGGTTTTGTCAGGTATGACTTAATATCTTGGAATGCAGCTTCACAGTCAGCATCCCAGACAAAGTTTACACCTTTTTTCATCAACTGGGAGAATGAACGGCATTTCCCCGAAAGATTGGAGATGAACCGTCTGATGTAGGCCAATCTCCCTTGAAGCCCTTTGAGTTCTCTCAAGGTTCTTGGAGAGGGCATTTCTAGAATGGCTTTGACTTTTATGGGGTCAAGCTCTATTCCAGCTTTCCGAACTAAGAATCCGAGGAACTTACCCGACGAGACGCCGAAGAAGCATTTCAGAGGATTCATTCGTAGTTTGTGTTTGCGAAGCTGGAGGAAGACTTCTCGAAGGTCTTCGAGATGATCTTCTTTTCTTTTGCTTTTGACGGCGAGGTCATCAACGTAACATTCAACCGTCTTGTGCTGCATATCTTGAAATATCTTCATCATAGCCCTCTGATATGTGGCACCAGCATTTTTCAGACCAAATGGCATGATAGTGTAGCAATACACGCCAAATGGGGTCCGAAAGGATGTATGTTTTTCATCCTCAGGATGCATCTTTATCTGATTGTAGCCAGAGAAACCATCCATGAATGTCATTCGCTCGAATCCACAAGTATTATCAATCATTACCTCTGGTATGGGGAGCGAAAATTCATGTTTAGGGCATGCGCCATTCAGGTCTCTATAGTCAATACAGACCCTGATCTGCCCGTTTTTCTTTGTCATGGGGACAATGTTGGCCAACCATTCAGGATGTTGTTCCTCACGGATGAAGCCGACACTTTTGAGTTTTTGAACTTCTTGTTCAATTTTATCCATCACATCTAGATGGAATCTTCTTTGGCCTTGCTTGACAGGCTTGATGTCTTCTTGAAGATTGAGTTTGTGGACTGCTATTTTGGGGTCTAAGCCAGGCATTTCAGCGTAAGACCATGCAAAGCAATCAACGAACTCACGAAGAAAGGCGATATACTCGGGTAACTCATCATCCTTTATATTCTTGCTTATGAATATAGGACGTGGGTTATCTGGTGTTCCTAAGTCTATCTTTTGAACAAGATCTTCTGTTGGAAGGTTCGAAGGTGGTTCATCCACAATATTTTCGGAGGCTTCCAGCTCAACGAAACCTTCTGGGGTTTCAAGGGCATTTCCAGACCAAGGTTTTGTTCCTTTCCACGGGTCTTCTTGATCGGCAATTTTCCCAAGGCTTGCTATGAGATGATCCCAATCGCCTGTTGAAACCGGGTCGAAGTAGGCTACTTCTTTTGGAGATGAGGGTTCTTCTGGGTCAGAAGACCACATGTCTATGCCATCGGATAACTCCTCTTCATTGTGTGAGAAATCATACCAATTGGATGAGCTTCCTGAATCTTTGTCAGGTGATTCATCGAAAAGATATCCAAGGAGATCGATGTCTTCATGGACTTGAGATGTTGAGGCTTGGTCAGTAAATTGACTTTTAAGCCTTTGTGTCAACTGTCTCAAAGGAGTGTCGGGATCGTACCTTAGCCCGTGTGAAGACTTTTCTACATAGCCGTAGAGTCTCCAATCTTCCAGTTGGCTTTTGGTCAAGACGGGCCCCAATGGCGTGAGAATACCGTGGCCTTCTCCTAAACTGACTGGGTTTTGAGCGTCATAGCCCATTTTCTTCATAATAGCTTGTGCCACAGAACTATATATGGATAGTTGAGGCATACCTTCATTTTGGAAAGGTTCAAGCATGGAGTTTGATGAAGAAGCATCCGATCTATGGAAGAAGATCGGCTTTTCCTTTGCTGAAGTTGCTGGAACAACAAAGGAAGCTGACGTAGGATCTTCTATGTCAGAAGTTGTCTCCATTGGAGTAAGAGCAAGCTGAACTTACTGAGTGTCAGCTTGGCTTGACGATGTGTCGTCTTCTGGCTCTGAATCCGAATCCGTGTCTTGCATGATAGACACGAAAGAGACAACAAATTTGCCCGTAGGCTTTTGCGTTGCCTTCTTCACTTTAGTTGCGATGACCAAAGGCTTTGAAGGTTTGATGGAGATGATGAAGGGAGTTTAAATGCTCTCTTCGGATTTACCGGATGGTTTGTTTTCTTCCGGTGATTGTTGAGGAGCATTGCCTTTATCTTTCTGGAGATTTTCGGCAAAGGGTGCTGTGTGCTTCTGCTCTTCTTCTTTTTCACCTTCATACATTTGTGAGTCTGCAAAGTGGACTTCTTTACCTTTGAAGGGTTTTCTGTCCGCAAAGACTCGATGTATCATGCCGTCGTCGCCAACAAACTTGATGCATTGATGTAAAGTTGAAGGGACAACACCATTCTCGTGGATCCAGGGGCGTCTGAGAAGGATGTTGTAGCATGAAGGGGTTTTTATTGCATACACTGTGACCTCAGAGATAAGATCACTGATCTGCAACTTGAACCTGATTTTGTCGATAGGCCTTTGAGTACTCCCATCGTATCCAAAGATAGATACAGATGTGTGGCTCAGCTTGCTGGGTGGGATGCCCAACTCTTCGAGAGCCGATGTGGAGATGAGGTTGAGTGCAGAACCTGGGTAGATCTGAACTCTGTGCATAGGCATTTCCTTGATGTACCCTGTGAAGTACAGGGGTCGGTTGTGCCTTGTTTCGCCAAGTAGGAGGTCATCCTTAGTGAAGGCGATGGTTGCACTGGCCGCCTTTTGAACCGAGAGGCATTCAATGCATGATTCCTTAGTTTTCTTCTTTTCTCCTTTGAGGAAGCTTCTGAGTTTTTGACACGGTAGTCCATTTCAATTTGGAGGACTTGCGGGGCATGTTTGTCGACATCCTCATTCAGCTTTTGTAATTCTGAAATGAGATTATCACGAGTGTGTGAGACATTCGCAATAAATCTAGGATGTGCAGACGTGCAGGTATATGCTTGAAGTGTTCAATTATGTCATACTTGAAAGCCTCCTTAGGGCCTGCATGTTCATCATTGTTGCCACTAGGGGCGCTTACAACATCTTTTCCCGAAGGATTTACATATGTAAAGGAAGATTGGTTGTAATTTTTGTGGTAGTCTCGGCCAGATCGGGTGCCTTTACCAACTTCGAGAGCTTCTTGAGAAGGGTCTTTATTTGGAAGATTGTCTTCAGGATCAAGAGGCTGTCGTTTTTCATTTACTGAGGATGTATCTGCAGCAGAGTTCCCATCCTCAGTGATTGTCTTGCACGGAGCATTTTCCGGGAACAAGTCCTGAACAGCATCCAGCAACCTTTCTTCTTCGTTGACTAATTCATCGTCTCAAGCATCAATAGCTGGGAATTCTTCAGTCAAGAAGGGTGTGAACTTTGAAGTCACAGTCTCAGGAGAAGAAACCTGAGAGGGTGGCGTCTCAGTGAAAGTCACGTGAGATGAGGTGGCTCCAGAAGATACATTGCTAGGCATCGCCGGAGTATAAGTGATCTCATCAGACGATGCTTTGGAAGAGCTATAATCCCGAATTATCACATTACAGGAAGCTCTGACAGGAGACGTTGCCTGATCGGAGTCACACTCATCCTTGGATGTAAGAGGATCGTCTATCCTGTAATTTTCTCCATTTTCAGGAGTTAAGGGAGGATGTACCTGATGGTCTTCATGGACTTCAGGCTCTTGTTCTAGAGCGAGACGCTGCAAGATCCTTGCATATTCTTCAAGATCAGGCATGGGAGCCAAATCTTCTTCTTCATCAGCTCTTTGTGGCTCAACATGGTTGATTTCCACTGGAGGAATGAGAGGTGCGGGTCAGCAGCATTTTCTTGTACAACGTCTTGGTCTTCTTCATCATCAGACCAGGATCCTTGTGGCTGTAGGGGGTTATACCAGATTACTGGCATAAGATGAGTCTCAGGAATCCATTTTTCATCGGAGACATATTCTCCTGTTTCAAGGGACTCCTCCCACTCGTCTGTGTAGTTGGATTCGAATCCATCATCGGTGTCGCTGGACTCGTATCCATCAATGGAGAATCCAACTACCGAATTGCAAGAGAATGATGTCTCCTGCGTGGCTTCTTTGAATTGAGGTGGCATGAAATCACTGAGAGTGAATTCTCTTACCCCCTTTGAAGTCTCTGGAAGGGATGTTTTTGTTGCCTCCAGTGAAGCGGTAGAGGAAGCTCTGCCTTTTTTTTGACTTCGTATTTTGGCTGGGTCTTCTCTTGCCGTTTGAGCTTGAGGAGATATTTCCTAGCCTAGCTTCGATATTGAGCTGTAGGCTTTGTTTTCACGACCTCCCAATTTTCTTCTTCCAGGAGATCGGGATGTACCCATATGGGTTGTCCGTCTGGTGTCGGGTAAGGAACCAGTTCCTCGGACGCTTGAATTGAGTTTATCACCTTGAAGGAAGTAGTGATCTTCTTCTTTGGTGATTTTGATGTTTGTCCACATGTCACCATGTTGACGGAGGCAGACCCATAGTTTTTGTCAAAAGTGATGACTCCGTTTTTCCACATCTCGTTTATTTTCTCCCTCACAACGAAGCATTAATTAAGAGGATGCGAGATCATCTGATGGTATGGACAGTACCGAGGATCGTTGTTTTGCCAACATCACCCGATCTTTTTGGTTCAGGCAAGGTGAGCTTGCCGTTTGCCACAAGAGCCCCGAAGATTTCATCAACATCTTCATCAAACGGGTATTTCTTCTCTACTCGTTCTTTGAAGGCATCAGAGAGTTCGGGTCTCTTACCAGCAGCTTTGTTTTTAGCTTTCTTTGGTGGCTGAGGAGCTGACTTGGTCTGCACATTGAGGACCTCTTTTTTCTTTGGTTTTGAGGTTGCAATGGCGGTTGGCTCTTTTCTTGATGATTTCTGACTGTTGAGGTCTTTAATCACCGTTTCAGCTTCCATGGAAGCTTCTAGGAGTTCTCCCAGGTTCTTTGATTTGTTGCCGATGATCATGGAGTGGATTCTGGCTCTTATGTTGTTTCGGCAGATGTCGACTAGCGATGCTTGTGGCAATACATCAGAGCATTTGTATGCCATTGCTTTCCACTTATGAATGAAGTCATATGTTGACTCATTCTCCCCCTGTTTTAGGCTGCACAGCTGAGCTATAGTAGCGGGATGATCCTCACCTTTGAAGTAAGTCAGGAAGCGTGTCTCTAGCATGGCCCAGTTTTGGATGGAGTCCTCTAACAAAGTGGAGTACAAATCGAAGGCCGTACCTTTTAGGGTACTTGCAAAGAGGCGGATCTCGAGTGCATCTTGATCCGCGATAGCTCTTGTCAGGATCTTGAAGTGGATGACGTGCTGTCTGGCTGATCCTTTCCCCGTATATGTTTCGAGAGTAGGATGCTTGAATTTTGTGGGGAACGAGACTGAGTCCATCCATAAGGGATATGGTGGCTTGATCCCATGCTCCTTGAGTATATCCTCTTCTTTTGCTTTGGCGAGGATACTGTCTACGTCGTTTTTGGTAAGGGCGCGTGACTCATTTTCTTCTCCATTTACCTCATCGTCTTGATGATTCGGAGGAGGTTCATTGTTCGCCTGATTTTGGAAGGCGAGGAGAAGGTTTCCCATCAGAGTTTCAATCCTCTTCTGGCCTTGTTCTAACTGCTAGATGCGTGTGATCGCATCATCTTGAGGTGGATTGCGGGGTGGTGGCTCAGAATTTGTAGCCAGGACGTTCATCCCTCGAGATTCGAACGAAGAAACTGTCCTGGTGACTGAGCTGGGGCTCATTCTTTTTGAAGAAGAGCTTGAGGAAGGATCACTCTGCCGTCCTTTGCTTGAAGGAGCAGGGGATTCTTCTGAATGTCTTCTTGTCCTGGAGACGCTGCGGGTCATCGGACGTCGGACATGGATTTTTGTTGCTGATTTTTGGCGTCTTCTGGTTTTTCCAACCATATGGACAGCAACAACTTGGTTGGGTCTTTCTTTTTCGACCCATTTGGGAGAGACTTGAAGTGTAGGAGGTTGGGTCCTTTGCTTCTCTAGTCTCTTTTGCCGATACGATGCGCGGCGGCGTATACGACGAGCAATTTAAGCTTCGGTCAGCTCTGGCTGGGCTTTGACGATGACGGATGTGCTCCCTCGGGCGTAGCAGCCGAGCCTGTCTTCTTTGTAGCTAGGCAAGGACAGGATTGCGAAGCCCCTAGAGAGATGAAGGGTCGAACTGCAGGTTTGTAGGCCTTAGCATGTGCTTGCAGAGGCCTTGTGATGCATGACTTGATTTTGGGCTTGTAGGAACAAGCCGGCTCATGCTGGGTTGACTTGAGAGTCAGATTGGAGATGGGTCTCTCCTCTTTCATGTAGGCAAGATGGTAGAACTGGTTCTCCTTGAGTGGGGCCAGGAATGCTGGCTTGGTGGATGTTTGGGACCTTCTTTGTTTTGGTGAAGGTCTTGGGGACCAAGTCTTGGGATAGACCTGGTAGTTTGAGGGTTGAGGCTTCGTGGGGCTGCCACGGGCTTCGGGCCTTCTGGTGCTCGCCTTTGGTGTCACGGTAGTGACACGTTGAGAGGCGAGTTTCTGCTTCTTGGAAAGAGCAGTTTGTTCTTCAGGAAGTGGGAATGGTCCCAGCGTCCCAAAGACGATAGTCCGGGGAGTCGAGGTCGACCCGGAGTTCAGAGAGTTGTCGAGGGAGTTGACGCTTCGGCAGCTAATGGGGCGCTTGTAGGTGCGCGTAGTTTGCTTCTGTTGAAGCATAAGTTGGTGCTTGTTCTCGTCGAAGGTAATGGATAGTGAAGCTGCCATTGTTAGTTTTCGAAAAGTTTCTGAAACAAGACCATATCCATTAGTAATCACAAGAATATAATGATCATAAATGGGAAGTTCTATGGTTTTGTCTTTTCAAATTGCTCGAGGAAGATGACCCAAGCAATATGAATAAGGCAGAAAGTCATAGAGGGTACAATTGTTCTGATCGTAGGTATGGTAAGCCCAGAATGAGCGTCCCAGTGACTGCTAGAAGCAATTGTGAACTTAAATTCGACTTATCAAGAAGCAGAGCTTGCTCGAGGTAAGAAGAATATAAAGTTGGAGTTACAAATGTGCCGGTCGCGAATACAGTAGACCCTGAAAGGGCGTACTAGTACCTCTAGACACAAATGTTTGGAGACCGCATCCATGAGATGAGATTCCCTGTTTTGAAAGGTCAAGATTGGATTCATCAAAGAGAGCAGATGGTATTCCGATCCAAATAGGGTCTCAGCGATTTCCGCGAGCGCCAGCATTCAGAAGGAAATGAACCATAATTTCTTGGATCTGAATCTAAAAATGACGAGTTTTTTTTTTTTTTGAAAGGTCAATATCGGGTTCATCAAAGAGAGCAAAAGGCACTCCAATCTGAACACGGGCTCAACGATTTCCGCGAGCGCCAGTGCTCAGAAAGGAGGAGACCAAAATTTCTCCAATCTAAACCCAAAATGACGGAAGTTTTTTTTTTGAAGATTTTTTTAAAAAAAAATCTTTTTTTATTTTCTTTATTTATTTTATTTTTTTTAAGGTTTTTTTTTGAAAAATTTTTTATTTTTTATTTTTAATTTTAAAAATTTTATTTTAAAAAAATTTATTATGTAAAATTTTTATTTAAAAGACGAGAGAGTACACATAGGCCTCTTAACCCGGTCTTATGAAATCTCGATCGATAGAATTGCCCCTGGTAAGGGTAGGATTACTTGATGAACCCGTTTGGAGGACCCTTGCCTAGAACAGTCAAGCTGTCTCCACACTTTGGACAAGGCTTTTCTTGAATCAACCATGATCAAAGAACGCAGTTGGTTTAACCTTAGTGTTCTATGTCTTCTTTTATATATATATATATTTTAGATCTTTAATGAACTCATCGAAGAGAAACTATGGCCCAAAACCTTAGTCGAATAGGCTCAACATTTCTGCAAGCACGATGAACGATAGGAAAGGATCAAGGTTTCTCAATTTTGAATCTAAAATGAAAAATCTGATTTTTTGTTTTTTATTTTTTTATTTTTTCTAATGAACTCATCGAAGAGAAACGATGGCCCAAAACCTTAGTCGAACAGGCTCAACATTTCTGCAAGCACGATGAGCGATAGGAAAGGATCAAGGTTTCTCAATTTTGAATCCAAAATGAAAAATTTGATTTTTTGTTATCTTTTTGTTTTCTAATGAACTCATCGAAGAGAAATGATGGCCCAAAACCTTAGTCGAACAGGCTCAACATTTCTGCAAGCATGATGAACAATAGGAAAGGATCAAGGTTTCTCAATTTTGAATCCAAAATGAAAAATCCGATTTTTTGTTTTTTTGTTTTTTTTTTTCTAATGAACTCATCGAAGAGAAACGATGGCCCAAAACCTTAGCGAACAGGCTCAACATTTCTGGAAGCACGATGAACGATAGGAAAGGATCAAGGTTTCTCAATTTTGAATCCAAAATGAAAAATCTGATTTTTTTTGTTGAAAAGAGAAAGAGTGGAAATAAATTAAAAAGTTAGAAATTTCCAAAAATCTCATCTCATTTTTTTTAGATGCGGAATCCAACATAGGCCACCAATTAGAAAGTAGCCAAGGAATCAAGAAAAGAAGTATAAGCATAGAGCAATAGATATGATATGCAAATATTTCATTTCTAGCATCGTGTTCTCAAATGAACGGGTCCCACCGGGTGTGCCAGCTTGATGGACCAGCGCATTCTGCTCGGTTCTACCGAGGTCGGCGGACGTGGGAGTCCGTTTGGGTCCGACCCTTTCGTAACCGGGGGGCAGAGGCGTGCATCAACATTTCTTTTGTGTGGATGTGCCAGATCTTCTATTTTACTTGGAATAGCAAGTGGTGATCCAGAGATCAATCTTCGCAAGTAAAAAGGAAATCAACTTCTTTCAAGTTTTCCATCGCACATATATTTAAGAAAAGAGACATTTTCTTGATTTGCAGTGAAAGGCGATTTTTTGGAATTTATAGCCGATTTTTGGCGTTTATAGCCGATTTACAATCCTTATCAATAATGAAAGACAAGAGTTGTGATTTTTGTCTCTTTTGAAAAAAATACAAACTACAATGAAAAGCAAGAAAAGGAGGATTTAACTTCTCAGGAGATTGTGGGGGACCCGTTCAGATTGACGGTCGCAAGCCATATGTGGACTTCGCAATCATCCATGCAGATGAGAACAGAGGATGCTATTGATTCGCTTGGCTTGGCTATAACCTCTGGTTTTTAGAGGACAAAGACCAAAAGGAGGTCTTATATCCAATAAAAAACCAATTAGACGGGCTGAAAAGCCACGTCTAAGCCATTGGAGGTAGAAGGAGAAGGCAAGGACCTTGTGGGGGGGGGGGGGTACCCCCCAAGGGACTTTTGTCACCTTGTAGCGGTGGTCGGTGTAGAACTTCCGTAGAGTTTTCTCTTTCTTTCTCTGGATTTCTGTGCTTTTTCTGATCTGGGATCTGTCTTATTTTTCCGATCTGGATTCCTTTGGAGTGCTTTCCTATTTATAGGCTCTTGGTAGCCATTTAGGAGAGTTTATGGGCTTTTATTGTCATTAAGCCGCATAATGGGAGGAGTTACAGGATTTAATTCCTTTATTTTGTTACTCCCTTTTCGTGGCTTCTGATTGGCCGGAGGAGATTGATGGCATTTAATCGCCTTTAATCGCCATGATGGGAGGAGTTTCATGGGTTAAATGCCATGAATCTCTTGACTTGTAACTCCCGGATGCTTGCTTCTGATTGGGCCGTCCAAAGAAATGGATTAATGACTGTAATAAAGCTAGTCAATTAATCGCATTAAGTGGTCGCCGAGCAGTTGAAGAGTCACGGGCCGTGCCGCGTCTTTTGGGATTCTTCTGGTGATGATCATCGATGGATCTTCATGTAGATCGACATCGGATGACCATGTAACTTCAGGTATTGGTTGCCAATAGTGGGTCGGTGCCATTTGTCCTGTCGATTTCTCGATCGGTCGGGTAGAAAGCACACTTTTTTTGGTTGACCGGTTGGCGATCAATGTTGATTTCGATACTCTTGATGATTGACCCGTAATTTTGACGGATGTCAGAGGATTTGGTGTCTCAAAAGTATGATTTTTGGAAAATACCAGAGGTTAGACGCTTCGAATCGCGAAAAAATGGCAAAAAAAGGGATTTCCAGGGCCCTCCCAGCGATCCCGGGCTCCAGTGTCGCAGGGGTCTGCGAACCTGGGGGTTTTCCCCCCTTTTGTCCCGTTTTGTGTCCGTTTTTACTATTTTTTTATTCTGTATTTTTTCTTGACATTTTTTATCATTTATTGGCCTGATTTCCCTGTAGAAAACTTGATGAGAATCCTTGCATTTTGGTTTGCAAAGTTTCTAATTTTTCGAGAAAGCCGAAGACTTTGTCGCGCAGAGCTGCCGATTGTCCGTCAGAAGCTGAAACTGGGACAAACGATGTCAGAATGACCTGAAATTTGGAGTGAAGCCTCCTGAGCAATAAATAAGACCAACCATAGGCTTTTGTTTGAGTTTTGAAGCGGTTTGGGGTTTTATCACTAGTAGACTTGTTTCTGTCGCGATGAAGATGTCGCGGCTTGATGTGCTGTCAACCGATGTCTGATTGACTTGAAATTTGACAAGGAACCTATTGGAGTCATTTTAAGATGATCCATAGACTCGTTCAAATTGACGGTTGCAAGCCATATGTGGACTTCGCCATCATCCATGCAGATGAGAACATAGGATGCTCTTGATTCGCTTGGCTTGGCTATAACTTCAGGTTTTTAGAGGACAAAGACCAAAAGGAGGTCCTATGTCCAATAAAAACTAAGTAGACGGGCTGAAAAGCCACGTTTAAGCCATTGGAGGCAGAAGGAGAAGGCAAAGACCTTGGGGAGGGGGGGGGGGTACCCCCCAAGGGACTTTTGTCACCTTGTAGCGGTGGTCGGTGTAGAACTTTCGTAGAGTTTTCTCTCTTACTTTCTCTTAGATTTCTGATGCCTTTTTCTGTCTGAATTTTTAGATTTTCTGCAGTCTGTCGTGCTGTTCTTTCTTCTTGGAGTGCTCTCCTATTTATAGGCTTTTTGGTAGCCATTTAGGAGGGTTTATGGGCTTTTATTGTCATTAAGCCGCATAATGGTAGGAGTTACAGGATTTAATTCCTTTATTTTGTAACTTCCTTTTCTTGGCTTCTGATTGGCCGGAGGAGATTGAGGGCATTTAATCGCCATGATGGGAGGAGTTTCATGGGTTAAATGCCATGAGTCTCTTGACTTGTAACTCCCGGATGCTTTCTGATTGGGCCGTCCAAAGAAATGGATTAATGACTGTAATAAAGCTAGTCAATTAATCGCATTAAGTAGTCGCCGAGCAGTTGAAGAGTCACGGGCCGTGCCGTGTTTTTTGGGATTCTTCTGGCGATGATCATCGATGGATCTTCATGTAGATCGACATCGGATGACCATGTAACTTTAGGTGTTGGTTGCCAACAACGGGTCGGTGCCATCTGTCCTGTCGATTTCTTGATCGGTCGGGTAGAAAGCACACTTTTTTTGGTTGACCGGTTGGAGATTAATGTTGATTTCGATACTCTTGAAGATTGACCCGTGTTTTGGACGGATGTCAGAGGATTTGGTGTCTCAAAAGTATGAATATTGGAAAATACCAGAGGCAGGACGCTTTGAATCGCAAAAAACGGCGAAAAACGGGGTTTCCGGGGCCCTCCCGGTGATCCCGGGCCCCAGGGTCGCAGGGGTCTGCAACACTGGGGGGTTTTCCCACCTTTTGTCCCGTTTTATGTCCGTTTTTGCTGTTTTTTTATTCTGTATTTTTTCTTGACATTTTTTTATCATTTATTGGCCTGATTTCCCTGTAGAAAACCTGATGAGAATCCTTGCATTTTGGTTTGCAAAGTTTCTAATTTTTCGAGAAAGCCGAAGACTTTGTCGCGCAGAGCTGCCGATTTTCCGTCAGAAGCTGAAACTGGGACAAACGATGTCGGAATGACCTGAAATTTGGGGTGAAGCCTCCTGAGTAATAAATAAGACCAACCATAGGCTTTTGTTTGAGTTTTGAAGCCGTTTGGGGTTTTATCACTAGTAGACTTGTTTTTGTCGCGATGAAGATGTCGCGGCTTGATGTGCTGTCAACCGATGTCCGATTGACTTGAAATCTGACAGGGAACCTATTGGAATCATTTTAAGATGATCCATAGGCTCTGTCTTGGAAACCATGGTCCCGGGGAGCTTCGCCGCCGAGAGGCCTGATTTGGCTTCCGAGCGTCAAAGTCTGGTCAAATGTTGTCGAAATGACCTGAAATTTGACGTGTAGCCCTTTGTAAGCATTTTGAAGCCGTCCATGTGCTCTATCTGATAAGTGATGGCCTTGGAGGTTCTCGCCACCGAGAGACTTGATTTAGCTATTCGAGGGTTGATGTAGGGTCAAACGTTGTCGGTTTGACTGGGAACTTGACGTGGAGCCTTTTGGATGTATTTTGAGACCATCCATCTGCTCTGATCGAAGATTTGGTGCCTCCGATGCTTTCGCCGCCGGGAGCTCCTTTTCAGCTGCCGGTGAAGCGAAGTTAGGCCAAATGATTTTGAAATGGCCCGAAACTTCTTGTGTACTCCTCTTTTGGCTGTCTTGAAGGATCTTGCAGTTTTTATTTGATTCTGACAAAAATTTGATTTTTTGGAAGTAGCATTGCCTATTTATGGCAGGTTGCGACTTCATGCAGTTTTCTAGATCTTGAAGAAGCAAAGTGACATTTTTGGTGTCAACATGGGCGAAACCCAAGCCTGGTTCGGCTCCTCTTTACTAAATGGCTTCTTGTCCCTCTTTTGAGGCTGATCGCCCTTGTCCTTGCGCCCTACACCGTGGCTCTCTCGAACCCGAATATCATCTTCTTCCCGGGTAATGTATCGTTTAACCCGGGACATCAACGCTGGCACGGAGGTTACAGGGTCTCTGGCCAGGTCTTTCCTTAGCTCGTTACCTGGTAATAGCTTGTTACCTGGTAACAGAGCGTTCTGAAAGGCAAAGATCGCCACTTCGTCTTTAGAGACTTCGATCTGATTGTATGTAGCCCAGAATCGCTTGGCGAACTGGGTAGTATTCTCGCTCTGCTTCATCTTCAGGGCCAATATATCAACATCGGTCTTGGGAACGACGCTGTAAGCTTGAAATTTCTTCAGGAAGGAGAGCTGGAGCTGCCGCCAGCTCGAGACAGACCTCTCCGGAGAGAGCATAACCATTTCAGAGGGAGGTCCCCCAAACTGGAAGAAAAGAATTTACAGTTTAGGTGACTCTCATCTCCCCAAATAGACATCCTTTGAGAAAAGTGCCGGAGGTGGGCGGCGGGATCCGAGACCCCGTCGTAGAGGACAAATTGTGGAACGAAGAATTTCTTAGGCAGGGAGGAGTCTTTTATCTCTCGAGTGAATGGGGAAACGCCAAGATCAGTGGGGCCACAAGCATCCTGTTGATCTTGGGCGAGTCCGGACATCTCTAAATTGAGCTGGACCGCCGGCTTGATGTGCCTATCGAGCCATTCTTGTCTGTCGTCCTTCTCTGGTGACAAGGTTTCTGACTTTCTCTTCGAATGGCCTCGACTGTGATGGCTCCGAGCGCGATTGTCTCGGCCGTGATGGCTTCGACTATTGTTCGAACTTTTATCGTGGGCTCGGTTGCGCTTTTCTTTTAGGTATGTTCTTAGGTCCTCATGGGAGGAGGCAATCACCCTGCTCTAAGTGCCTTTCTTCTCGCTCTGGCATCCCGAAGGTTGCCTTAATGAGGTCGCTCCTCTGGCTCTTAGCTACTGCTGGAGCTGACGAATTAACTTTTCTTGCTCTTGGATGAGGATGTTTTGAGCCGCGACATCCCTATCTCCAGTGAAATGACGTGAATGGTGGGACTTGCTGACTGCTGCGGATTGTTCCTCTGAGGGTGCTCCTGTCGCTGTTCTTCTCGCCGGGGAGGCATAATTTCCTCCCCCGGGGATGAGTCTTCGACTCGCTCTGGGAATGGGACTTGGACGAAGAGGTGTGCGTCAGGGTGCTCCTCAACTGCAGCTGCACCAGACCTTGCCTCAAATCGCCTCTAAGGAGGAGCAACCGGCGACGGGCCTGGGGGTGGCGACAGCTGGATTATCGCTCTTGAGGATTCTCCGCCTTTCTTAGCTTTTGGAGGCATGGTACTTGGGAAGATTGGATTAATACTTCCCCACAGACGGCGCCAATTGTAAGTGCAAAAAATATAACTCACAAGATTAGGGGGTGCCTGGTAGGACTTATCCGAAGAACTGATAGAGATTAGCTGCCTTAGAGCCTGAAAGGGGAGAAACGAACAATCAGAGGACCCTGGCCTGGGCGGCACAAGGCTCTCCGATGCCTAAGTTAGTGTTTGAACTAAATGGAGATCGAAGGAGAAGGGGGACAGAGTAACGGCTCAAGAGGGGATGTGTATGCATACCTTTGTCTTGGAACGTCCTCATATTTATAAAGGATTTTACCTGATATCTTGGAGTGGGTCCTTAGATTTGATAGGAATGATCTCATTAGCCCACAAAGTAATAAATGAGGATCCATCATAGCCCACAATGCATTTATTGCCAGTCTGATCAGCCCACATCGCATTAAATGCATGTCATGTTGGGCCTGATCCTGTCCCAAGTTATTGACGGTTGAGGTCCCATCGGATCCGTCCTCGGGCTCTGCCATGATCTAGCTACAGCCGCTGGATGCCACCTTGTCAGTGATCTGGTGAAGATTGTGGACGGCTGGGATGGCCCATCTGTCTCATTTGTGCATGCCCGTATTCAGCCACGTGTTTGATGACGCAGCAGAAGTAGGGAAGCGATCACAGTACTTCTCGACTGGCAACCTGACTCCCTTAGCCAGGGTCAGGTGCGTAGTTGACGTCAGAGTACGTAGCCGAGGTCAGAATGCGTAGCCGAGGTCAGATTGCGTAGCTGAGCCAAATCTGGTCTCGGCCAACGCTTTGACTCCATCGCCAAGGTGCGCTTGGATGACACGTGGGCGCGCTTAGCCGGCATCTTATCGCCGAGGTTAACATAATCTAGATACCTTAAAAATCACCCCACACAACTGTGGATAGTTTTCTCCACATGTTTACCCCACATCCAAAGGGATCCATGAGGAAATGACCTGCAACTTGGTTATGTAATCCTTATCGAATCTCACTAATTCGATTAAGTTGTGCATGCAAATGCAATCTAAAACAAATTATAGATTCGAATCACATTCAAAACTAAAGTTCTCAAAACTCACATGTCTTTGTCCATGGACTGAGCTTCTAGTGTCAAATCCACCCACATTGGAGCATCAATTTCTTCCTAAAAGAGCATTCAGAGGAGGGAAAAAAAAGTTCTCAACATCATCAAATTAGTAATGGCAGAAACCCGAATTAAGGATATATTAAAAACCATATATCACTAACAATGACGAAGATATTGACTACAATGAAAAAGGCCAACCTGAGGGGCAACTTTGTCGGAAGGATAAGGAAAACCCTATTTAACTTATAAATCAAACCAAAGAAAACCCATGAATTATAATAAAAAGGGTGAAAAAACTTAAACCAAATCCCAAAACATATTTTTCAACTATCAAATAATAAAAGCCCAATAAAATTATAAGCAAACAAGACTAAGATCTACACAAAATAGAACCATCAAATCAGATTGATCAAAATCTAGGATATTTGTTTTTAGTGATACAATACCCTAAAACCATCATTCAAATCCCAGACCATAATGGATGAACACGAAATGCAAAACAACCCCAAACCAACATTACTAAAACAAAATCCAATGAAAATAAACTAACACAAACAAAGTCTTCATTGAGTAGATCGAGACAAGTAAAACCAAGAACTCTTGAACTAATTACCAGTATAATGCATTCAAATAATAACTCGATCAATGAATAAACTCATTCCAAAAAAGACAAAACCCTAAACAAACCCATATATCAGAATCCATGAAACTTCATTGAAACCCCAAAAAACTTCATTAGGGTTTTGCGAATTCTGAACGCACTATGCGTTTTGATGAACACAACCACACTTTTTTTTAATTATCAAAATGCCCCCAGGTGAAAGGACGAAATCGCCCTTCACCATCAACCTCCTCTCCTCTTCCTTTCCTTTGGTTCTTTTGCAGTAATGGCTTCTGGTTTCTCTACTCTCAACTCCTATTCCTCTTCTTCTTCTTCTTCTTCTTCATTCTCCATTTCATCCATTGTTTCATAACTGTTCCTCTGCACTCCTTCCTGCTCATTGATGTTCATCTCCTTCCTCATCACTTTCTTCAACCCTTGGAAGTATCCCCAAGTCTCCTCCATCCTCAAGTCTCCTCCATTTTCATCTCCCTGCACCACATTGTCTTTCGAAAGTAGGCATTTTCAACATGGACAAGCAACTGACAATCTACTAAGAGGAGGTATACTCTTTGACTTCGTTTCCAGCTCGTCTATCATTTTTCTCGCAACCTGCTCGGTATTCCAGAACCGTGCATATCAAATGTGAACGACATATTACAACCGTACGTTAGTATTTTGCATGGCAACATTAAACCGAGCATTGTAGTATTGCACGTTTGTATTTGACCATGCAATATAATATTGCACGGCCAATATAATCCGTGCAATATAATTTTGCACACTTTTAGAGGACCGTGCAATGATAAACTAAGAATTTATAATCATATTTTTAGGAGATTGATTCAATCGGTGCAAGTCAATGCTCTTTGGATTTTACTAATGTCTTCACCACTTACACGATATTCAGAAGCCGAGAGGGCCTAATCCAATGGACAAGGGATGTTGGAAGGAAACATGGCTTGGTAATTATAATCAAAACCTCAGATGCTGGTGGAGATGGTAGGAAGCCGAGAATAGTTTTATCTTGTGAGAGAAGTGGTAGTTATAGGGGTCCATCGAAGGTCTACAAAAAGAAAAATTCTAACAAGGCAACGGGAACGAAGAAGTGTAATTGCCTTTTTGCTTTGAAGGGCCAAAAGTTGGCAACTGACGATGATTGGATGTTAATAGTGGTTTGTGGGGTGCACAATCATCCAAACGCACAACATCTCGAGGGGCACTAGTTTGCTGGGAGGCTTTCTGGGGAAGAGATCAATGTTTTGATTGATATGTCTAACAGTTTTGTGAAGCCAAGGAACATCCTTCGAACATTACAGGAAAGGGTTGTGCACAACACCACTACGATGTAGAGTATCTACAATGCTTGCCAGAAGTTTAAGGTGACAGAGATGGCCAGTCGATCACAGATGCAGCAACTCATGATGCATTTGGAGGAGAACAAGTACATTGAGTATCACACTAGTAACGATGCTACAGATGTTATCTTGGACCTATTCTGGGCACATCCATCATCTATTCAGTTATTATGTACATTTCCAAAAGTTTTGATAATGGATCCACGTACAAGAATAATAGATATCGACTTCCATTGCTTGAGATTGTTGGTGTCACATCTACTCAACTGACGTTCTCCGTTGCTTTTGTGTACCTTGAATCAGAGAGGGAGGCAAATTATAGATGGGCTTTGAAGAGACTTATGGAATTAATGGATGGATGCATTCTGCCCCTTGTGATTGTCACCGACAGAGAGTTAGCGCTCATGAATGCAATAAAAGTTGTTTTTCCGAATGCAACAAACTTATTATGCAGGTGGCATATTTCAAGGAACATCTTGGCAAATTGTAATAAGTGTTTTGAGACCAATGACAGATGGGATACATTTATCTCTTGTTGGAACATGTTAGTATTTTCTCCAACTGAAAGTGATTACATGCAACTTGTAAGTGCTTTGGAACGAAATTTCAGTGGGTATCCACATGCTGTTGATTATGTAAAGAACTCGTGGTTGAATAAACGTAAGGAGAAATTTGTGTCTGCTTGGACAGATCAAAATATGCACTTTGGGAACGTCACTACTAACAGGGTTGAGAGTGCACATGCAAAATTAAAGAGACACCTGGGTACATCGAGTTACAGTTTTAATTCGTCCTGGTAGGTTATCCATGCCCTACTTGAGTTGCTCTTTACGGAGATAAAGGCTTCATTTGAAAAGAGTTTGAATACCGTGCAACATAAGTTCAAACCGGCACTGTTTCATGAGTTAAGAGGATTTCTATCAAGGAATGCTTTGGATATAGTGTTAAATGAGTCGAAAAGAGCTAGTGATATTGGTCTAGATTCGGCGGCATGTTGGTGCGTCGTGTGACGGACCCATGGTTTACCATGTGCACATGAAACTGCTGAGTACTTAAAGGAAGGCTCTCATACACCATTGAGTTGTGTATACCACTATTGGCGGAAGCTCAATTTAGAGGCCACTGTGATTAACCAAGTCCCTGAGTGGACCACAACTTCCGAGTTCGAGTTGATCGCTAATAAATCCTAGAGTAGTGATCAGGTGGGTAAAATACAATTCTGAAAAAACTTAGAGAATTGGAGAATCCTTCATCTACTTCTCTTATTGAACTGGACGTTAAATTAAATACCCACGGATGGTCATCATCGAAAAAGAAGAAGTTTGAAAGGTCTACGAGTTGGGAGCCATCTAGTTTCGAATATGCACTAGGGATAAAAGATAGCGTTCCTGCTATATTAAGTAGTACAACTGTCATGAAGAAGAAGGAAAAAATTAGTGTCCGCCGCACTCGGTCTTGTACGGTTCTGCACTTGCTTCCTCAGTCTCTGGGACCATATATCCTCACTGTTAAGGATGTTGCAGCTATTGGTAACTATGGCTTCAGAGCTATACCTGGTCTTCTTGGCATGGGTGAGGATAGTTGGAGGCAGGTTAGATTGGATTTGAGTAGTGAATTGCAGAGGTATCAAAATTATTATGCATTGGTCTATAGAGGAGAGGACCGGGTTGGGGAGCTGTATTACGCATTGTCTTATTTTGAAAGCAATCCTTCATTTGATCGGTGGAAGACAATGCCGGACATGGGTCACTTGATATCTTTGTGTTATAAAGTTGTATTGGTCCTTCTTTCATTCCAGCAGTGCCTGACTTTTTTTGCCTTTGATATCATCCCCTATTCCACCAAGTGATCACAAAGTGATTGCGGTTAAATGGAAACCATTTTGTTCAGGTCTTCATGAAGCCCGAAGCACCCATGCAGGCCGTTGGTTTGTTTCATTTTTCAAAAATTGGTTTAAAAGTTCGGGATCGGACGGTAAAGATTAGAGGGTTTTTGGGTGATGATTGTAAGTGGGGTCCATCCTATCATCAATCCAGACCAGTAAAATGACAATTTGGTCGAGGCTTCCAATTAGAGGGGTGTTGAATGCTATAATTTGGCAGAGGGGTATTGATGGATAGCGCTTCTATCGCTCGGTCCAACCGAGGTCGGCGGACGTAGGAGTCCGTTTGGGTCCGACCCTTTCATAACCGGGGGGCAGAGGCATGCATCAACATTTTTTTTTGTGTGGGTGTGCTAGATTTTCTATTTTACTTGGAATTACAAGTGGTGATCCGGAGATCAACCTTCGCAAGTAAAACGGAAATCAACTTCTTTCAAGTTTTCCATTGCACATATATTTAAGAAAAGAGACATTTTTCTTGATTTGCCGTGAAAGGCGATTTTTTGGCGTTTATAGCCGATTTTGACGTTTATATCCGATTTATAATTCTTATCAATAATGAAAGACAAGAGTTGTTATTTTTGTCTCTTTTGGAAAAATACAAACTATAATGAAAAGCAAGAAAAGGAGGATCTAACTTCTCAGGAGATTGTGGGAGACTCGTTCAAATTGACGGTTGCAAGCCATATGTGGACTTCGCCATCATCCATGCAGATGAGAACATAGGATGCTCTTGATTCGCTTGGCTTGGCTATAACTTCAGGTTTTTAGAGGACAAAGACCAAAAGGAGGTCCTATGTCCAATAAAAACTAAGTAGACGGGCTGAAAAGCCACGTCTAAGCCATTGGAGGCAGAAGGAGAAGGCAAAGACCTTGGGGGGGGGGGGGTACCCCCCAAGGGACTTTTGTCACCTTGTAGCGGTGGTCGGTGTAGAACTTTCGTAGAGTTTTCTCTCTTACTTTCTCTTAGATTTCTGATGCCTTTTTCTGTCTGAATTTTTAGATTTTCTGCAGTCTGTCGTGCTGTTCTTTCTTCTTGGAGTGCTCTCCTATTTATAGGCTTTTTGGTAGCCATTTAGGAGGGTTTATGGGCTTTTATTGTCATTAAGCCGCATAATGGTAGGAGTTACAGGATTTAATTCCTTTATTTTGTAACTTCCTTTTCTTGGCTTCTGATTGGCCGGAGGAGATTGAGGGCATTTAATCGCCATGATGGGAGGAGTTTCATGGGTTAAATGCCATGAGTCTCTTGACTTGTAACTCCCGGATGCTTTCTGATTGGGCCGTCCAAAGAAATGGATTAATGACTGTAATAAAGCTAGTCAATTAATCGCATTAAGTAGTCGCCGAGCAGTTGAAGAGTCGCGGGCCGTGCCGTGTTTTTTGGGATTCTTCTGGCGATGATCATCAATGGATCTTCATGTAGATCGACATCGGATGACCATGTAACTTTAGGTGTTGGTTGCCAACAACGGGTCGGTGCCATCTGTCCTGTCGATTTCTTGATCGGTCGGGTAGAAAGCACACTTTTTTTGGTTGACCGGTTGGAGATTAATGTTGATTTCGATACTCTTGAAGATTGACCCGTGTTTTTGACGGATGTCAGAGGATTTGGTGTCTCAAAAGTATGAATATTGGAAAATACCAGAGGCAGGACTCTTTGAATCGCAAAAAACGGCGAAAAAACGGGGTTTCCGGGGCCCTCCCGGTGATCCCGGGCCCCAGGGTCGTAGGGGTCTGCAACACTGGGGGGTTTTCCCACCTTTTGTCCCGTTTTATGTCCGTTTTTGCTGTTTTTTTATTCTTTTTTTATTCTGTATTTTTTCTTGACATTTTTTATCATTTATTGGCCTGATTTCCCTGTAGAAAACCTGATGAGAATCCTTGCATTTTGGTTTGCAAAGTTTCTAATTTTTCGAGAAAGCCGAAGACTTTGTCGCGCAGAGCTGCCGATTGTCCGTCAGAAGCTGAAACTGGGACAAACGATGTCGGAATGACCTGAAATTTGGGGTGAAGCCTCCTGAGCAATAAATAAGACCAACCATAGGCTTTTGTTTGAGTTTTGAAGCCGTTTGGGGTTTTATCACTAGTAGACTTGTTTCTGTCGCGATGAAGATGTCGCGGCTTGATGTGCTGTCAACCGATGTCCGATTGACTTGAAATCTGACAGGGAACCTATTGGAATCATTTTAAGATGATCCATAGGCTCTGTCTTGGAAACCATGGTCCCGGAGAGCTTCGCCGCCGAGAGGCCTGATTTGGCTTCCGAGCGTCAAAGTCTGGTCAAATGTTGTCGAAATGACCTGAAATTTGACGTGTAGCCCTTTATAAGCATTTTGAAGCCGTCCATGTGCTCTATCTGATGAGTGATGGCCTCGGTGGTTCTCGCCACCGAGAGGCTTGATTTAGCTGTTCGAGGGTTGATGTAGGGTCAACGTTGTTGGTTTGACTCGGAACTTGACGTGGAGTCTTTTTGATGTATTTTGAGATCATCCATCGACTTTGATCGAAGATTTGGTGTCTCCGATGCTTTCGCCGCCGGGAGCTCCTTTTCAACTGCCGGAGAAGTGAAGTTAGGCCAAATGATTTTGAAATGGCCCGAAACTTCTTGTGTACTCCTTTTTTGGCTGTCTTGAAGGATCTTGCAGTTTTTGTTTGATTCTGACAAGATTTGATTTTTTGGAAGTAGCATTACCTATTTATGGTAGGTTGCGACTTCATGTAGCTTTTTGGATCTTGAAGAGGCAAAGTGACATTTTTTGTGTCAACAAGTATTTATGTAATTTAATAGAGAAATGGTTTTTTGACAGTCGGAAGAGTTTTTGCAATGACGGACTAAAAGTTTTTTATTAGAGCGATGGATGAAGTTAAGTTATTGCTTTTTATTTATTTAGTAATTCTAATTTAGTCCCATGTTTATGTGCTTAGGGTCGTTTGTCTTTTACGCATGGAATATGTAATTATAATTTATACATGTAAATGATGAATATTCAAATTTTAAGTATGTAACGTTTACACATGTGTTTTTTTTACAACGTTTGTCTAATAACACCATTTCCGCATCATTTACGTATGTGATTTATTTTACCATGTTTGTTTCAATGATATGTGCAAATGTATTAGATGATTTTGTAAATGATACTTATTATTCATTAAATTAAATTCTACTATAATGACTTGAAAAGGAGACAAAAAGGTCCATTTTATATCAAAGTTTTTATTTGCATTTTAGGTACTTCAAAAGGAAAATGTCTTTCAACATGAAATATACTTTTCAAAAAAATACATTTCTATCAATGATCACATTTACAAAAATTAATTCCAACATGTTTAGTTAAGAAGATATGAATTTATATTCTGATGGTTAAGCAAATAGCATTATTATTAATATTTAATTCAATATTAATCTTAATTCATTATTCAATTTGCATAAAAACTTAACCCATGCATCTCATAGGCTTTATGCTAATATTAATCACTAATAGAAAGTTCTTAAAATGAGTATTTTGTGGCTAAGTTCAATTATGTTAAAAGTGTCACAAATTTGTTATGGTTAGATAAAATCACATTTATACATGATTTTTGAATGATGCCATAATGCTATATAAAATACATTATTCATTCTCTCTTACATTCATATGTACATGTTTAAAGATTTTTAAAGTATTACAATAATAAACAACTTTAGAAAAATCATTGAGACATTAGAAGAAAACTGAAATAATAAGGTAATTAACTAGTTAAAAGTTGATATAGAAAAATCATTGATATATTTATCTTATAGATCGTCCCTTAAAATTGTTACTACCAATATGTTTTTTGTCCTATAGATTTTGTCCCTTAAAACCATTGGAGCCACTTTCATTTTCTAATATGTTTTTTGTCTTACAAATTTTGTCCCTTAAAATCATCCATTTAGAGACCTCTTATATTATTATTTTTCTAATGCGTTGGAGCGGGGTTTCGAACCTAGAACCTCTTTCACGGAAATGCCCCAACGTTGAGACCTTTATTATTATTATTATTTTTCTAATGCGTTGGTGGGTTGTTTCGAAACCAAAACCTTTTTCACGGAAATGCCCCAACAACAAATCGTCCGCCTCCAATGGGTATTCTTCGGAAGCGCATGTGTCTTGGTATTCTCCATTTCCCACCTCAACAGGTGTTCAAATTTTCACACATCTGATTTACACACAAAATACGTAAATAATTATAGACAAACATAATTGATGCGTAAATAATACGCATATTCACCATTTACATATGTAAATGGGTGTAGACAAATGACCCCTTAATGATTAATAAACTTGTCTTTGTGCCCTAGGCAAATCTCTATTGTTTATTTCTAAAAATAAAAATTAATTTTTGACTATCCATACTTAGGTTTGATAGGCCATGCTTAGGACTTAGATCTTTTTTATGGTTTATGCTTACTTTTGATGGGTAGTGCTTAGATTCTATAATTAGAAAAGAGGTTTTAAAAGTTAGACTTTCCAAGTCAAAAACATTGATTTGTCTTTGGTTTGAAGTAAAAATTAGAACAAGGGAAATAGGGTGGGCCTCTAGGATAGGTTTCAAAAACTTTTGACCCACTTGATGCAGGGATCAACTATCCAGAAGGCTATAAAACCCAATCCAAGATCCATGTCCTCAATCTCAGCCATCATGATCAGTAAAACAATCTATCTAGAAGATAGAAACAACAACTAATAAGCATCCATAATAATCTACAACATGCAAGGAAGTAGATTATACCTCTGGAGCTCGGTTGTGCTCTAATGGAGAAGCTGCGTCTTTCTTTGATGATGAAATGCTTTCACTGATCAAATAGGGATCTCCAAGAACTCTTGATCTTCCACGGTATGACCCGTATCAGATTCTCCTTTTCTCAAGAAGATGGTGGGATCTCCAAGAGAAAACTACTAGGAACTCTAGGGAGGAACTAGAAAGAGAACTAGAAGAGGGAAGAGAGAAAGAACTCGTGCAAGGGCTTCATTAGTTCGTGTTTCTAGAGGGTTCCACGCATCCCAAGGTGACCTAAGTGTTTTGGGATAAATTAGGGTTTGGAAAATACGCTTGGCGCCCATGGGGTGGTGCCCAGGTCGCTGCATAGGGTGGACTACAGAGGGCTGGTGCCTATGTGGATTGGTTCATGGTAGGCGCCCACAAGGTGGAGCCTACGTGGTTTGGATCATTCTCAAAGTTTGGTCCCATTTGGAATCGGGATAGAACGGATAAATCTTCAGCCGAGGGGACCTACACTAGCACTTAATTGACTGGACGCCACAAGGGTGGTGCCTAGGTGGACTAAACATGGTAGGCGTCCACCACAGGGTGCCTATGTGGACTAGGGAGTGTGGGCGCCACAAGGGTGGTGCCTTGATGGAATGAAGTGCAGGTTTTTGTTTGGAGTGGTCGTAGGCTGTCCTAAGTTAAATTTGTGGAATAGGAGGGTGGGCGCCACACACATGGTGCCTAGGTGGACTGAAGAGTGTGAGCGCCCACCATGATGCGTCTATATGGAATGAAGTGTGTGGGCGCCACTTGGGTTGTCCGTAGATGGAGTCGATTCATTTTCGAAGTTTGGTCCCTAAGTTGAGTGGTTCCGGTCCGTTTTAGGCCAAACTAGTAATTTTGGAGGGTGGGTCCACACATGGGGTGCCTAGGTAGTCACGGCTAGTGTGGGCGCTCAGCCTGGGGCATCTTGATGCAGTGGAGAGTGTGGGAGCCACTTGGGTGGTGCCTAGATGGATTTCCATTACCCTTTCTATGGCAAACTTTGAAAACTCATAACTTTTGATCGGCTTATTGGATTTGGACGTTCTACATACTGTCAGAAAGATCTCGAAGTGAAGAATCCAAGTGTCTAACTGTCCTAATGATTAGGGGCTGGGAAAAAGGGGGAACCTCTGGATCAATGTATCTGGCTTCTTAACTTAGGACAATCGAGTGGCATTTAGGCAAGTAAGTGTAATCTTCGTAAGAATTGGCCTAAGCATGTCTTAAGTGGCCCGGAAGAGGTAGAATTAGTGTAGTCGTTCGCTCCTTGTGTGAAAGGTGAGTTGGACTCGAGATCTCGATGCGATTCGGCTTTTTTCTCATGAATTTCTAGGGGTCGTTGAACTAAGTCTAAAACTATCAACAAGCATCTTCATCGTCATTAATTAATCTGAATTATGCCATCAATCATTCAATTATGGGTGAAATGGGGACACCGCTATATATGACAGGTATTTAAGGCTATCATAGGGGCCAAATGAGGTGTCTACAATATGCCCCTCTTTGGAGAACAGCACGTGGAGGGTTATGCTCCAAAGAAAGTAGACACACCACTCATGACTCATGAGAGCTTTTGAGCTCGCGGGAGTGGCCACCTACGGATGTACGCAATTACAAATTCATTCCAAAGGTGAGGTTCACTTTTCTAGGATTGGTTCTGATTCAGGGAAAAAAAGAAAAAAAAGAAGAAGTTATGTGCCTACTGATTTGATTGGAAACCCGAGATCTGTGCCTCGGTATCCTTGGTATTGCCACGTGGCGAGTTGGGAACTGTGCCCCGGTTGCTTAATTTAAAATGATGGTGGCAACTATGCCCTATGTTCTAAATCAGAGGTCGATCTTTCGATTAGCTAGGTCACTATCAGAATTTTATATGTTCATGCAATAGAGTTGATTTCAAATGGTCATATATAACATCTTTTGACTTTCATCCACAGTTGAATGTTCAAGGCATGATTGAAACAAACTAGCAATAATGGGGATCTTAATGGCAATCATAAACAGAGTTCAAGCAATACTGTGAGTGCATGTGAGAATGAGATGCATTTTTGAAGAGATGTTTGATTTTGAAACTCAGGTATGCATCGAAAAAGCTAAATCACTGGAAGACGATCACTGGAATAACCGTCACTCTCTAGGGATCTTGGTCTTCACCCAGGCTTATACGAGAACATGGGGTAGATTCGATCATCTTTTTGTGCTTATCATAGAGAGTCTCGAATCACACGGTTTCCGTCCTCTAACATTAAGATTTGAGTCGGCGAACACACAATTCGTGAGAACACGGTATTACAGTTACCGTACCGATTATAAGCTCTTAAGGGAGGCCTACGACGACTCAGTTTCCAGACGTGAGGTAAAATCATGAAAATCATAGTTAGGGGCACTTACCTCAAGAGCTTTCCATAAACCTAATGTTAAGGATTGTTGCTGCTTTCTTTCATCATTCGTTTGCCGAAGTTTATGAACTTATCTCCATCAGTGTGCTTGAAGGTCACCTTTGGTGTTTTTTCTTTTGCTTTGGGAACCTGTATTGAACAAACACTATAAGATTCTGCATGTTTCTTCATTAGTACATAGTTTTATAATTTGCAGAGGTAACAATTCAAATCTCACTGATGGAGATGACATGGGATGCAATGCACAATGTTAGATGTATGCGTGATGGGACTAGGGTGTACATGACGTGATGTGATCCCTTGTGATGGGGCAGTGATTGGTTTGACAATGTGTCATTCTTTTGTGTATGTACTTCTTTAGCTCCTCCTTTTTTGTTTTGTTTATTTATTTATTTATTGTTATTATTATTATTTATCATCAATTCTTGTTCGGGTTCAACTTTTCATAATTCTAGGATAATTCGGTTCAAAGAGGCATTTGGTTCTCTAAGGTGATGGATAGGCACCACAGAGGTGGTTCCAGGTGGAACTGCATGAATAGAGTCCGTCTCGAAGTAGAATGTCAGATCCGGAAGATAAGTTACCTGAACGTCCAAGGAGTGGCGTCCAATATGTAGTTCTAGTTTGTTTTGGAATGGAGTTTTGACTTCAACGAAACAGGTTGCATTTAGAGTTGGTCTTGAAGTAGAATTTCAAATTCAGGGAGACAAGTGACCTGGGCGCCCAAGGAGTGGTGCCTAGGTGAAATTTTGAGTTGGTCTCGAAGTCGAGTTCGTGTTCAACCCATGGCAGTGAGAATTCTTATTGGAGTTAAAGCTTGAATGTTAGGGAATAGGTGACCTGGCGCCTGGGGTGCGGTGCCTAGGTGGAATTTCGTCTCCAAGACTTAGAGTCCATTGCAGACTAGAGTTCTGAATGCAGAAGACAAGCGACCTAGGTGGAATTTCGTCTCTCTATAATTCCTTATGGGATTCGAACTCTAATCTATATAAGCGAATCAAGGCTATGAATTTCCTACAACTCTTGTTCTTCCAGATTTCGGCTCTCAGAACTCTCAGGCCCTCCCTTGCTTCCAAGTGAGTATCTTCTCCTCTCTTTTCTTTTGGAATGAATAACATGCCTCACATGTGTTTTGAATTGTCTAAATAATTTACTTAATCAACTTGGTGCAAGTTTCCATGGTTTGGGTTGGGGCATTCTAATTGGCAGGCACCAATTGAGGAGGGTAGGTGCCACCCTGGTGGTGCCTATCCTCTCGGTTTGCACTAAGGACTCGCGAGTCTGAATTTCTAAGGTGTTTTCCTATATTCTAGTTCTTTTCAGATTCGCAACATGATATAAGAACACGACTCATGAATACTAAGGGTCTTACCTAGGCCAAACAATGACAACCCCATGGGGAATATTTCTAGTCTGGGATGGGCGCCACCCCTGTGGTCTCCAGGTGGTCGGTCTTTTTTTTTTTTTTTTGGTTCATTTTGTTTGTTTATTTGTTTGTTTTAGGTATTTGTTTTAACCCTTATTCTGTGATTCAGCTTGTTATTACTGTATTGTTTTCAATCTCATGAGGTTACTTTCATTAGCATTGTGTTATCTTCTCTCCTTCGTGTGTTTTAAGGTGGTGTATTATATGGGCATGTAGTTTGGACTCTTGGCTCTCAAAAGGGGCTTAGGACAGCCCTACAGTACCTCTGAAAATATTTCCCATAGATTTACGATGGCTTGGTAAAGTGACCACAGCTGAACCTGAACTCTTCGAGGTGAATCCTTCGAAATATTCCTGGGCGTCACCCCTGGGGTGCCCAAGTGACCAGTCTCTCTCTCTCTCTCTCTCTCTCTCTCTCTCTCTCTCTCTCTCTCTATTTTTTGTGTCATATTCATCTCCTGGCTGTTTTTCATGTGGAGAGTCTCTGTATTTGTTTCTAGGTTTGAATTCACTTAATGGCCGGTTCCCCGGTCTTCTCATTTGTCGTTGATGCTGTCGTGGGCTCTGGTGGTTGTAAGCCCTACTTGCCGGGGGATGAATATTGGTCTACTGGGACTGAAAATATAGGGTATTATGATTCTGAAGAGCGGACGGAGTTCTACCTTGAGCATGAGTCCTTTATTCCTGCTACCTATGACTGCATCTTTCAATTTGAGGAGATGGACAAGCGCATTGTGGAGGTTAAGCGCGAAAAACATGACCTATTGGTTATGAAATATAACGGGATTTGTGGGCTGTACGGAGATCTATGCATTGTGGGGAGGACTGCTCTCAATAGGTTTCGCGGTTATGACGGGCTCTTGGAAGACCTACCAGCCTTTATTAGCAAAGTGCTCCAATCCCTTCTGTGGAGTAAGCTGGATCTTTGGGCAATGTTTGAGATCTGGGAGGCTATGAAGACTACCAATGAGAGGGCTCCTATCGATGACTTTAACACACTGCATAGGCAAATGGACCAGCTGGAGCTCATGACCATGTCCTGCCCACACGAAGCTGAGTCATTCGTTCCAAGGCGTTATAGGTAATATTCCGAGATGCAAAACACCACCCTTTCAGCACTCATCCATCCAGTGTTCACAGCTTATCAAGATGACTTCAGGCGGATCCGGGAGATCTGCGATGCCTTTCGGAGTCCTCGAGACAATTTTAAGGAAGTGCAAGGGCAACTTGAGGCTCATATCACCGGAATGGAAGCATGGATGGCTCGCTTTCCTACCTTTAATGGGGTGGTTCATCCTCTTTAAATGGCTCATTAGGAGTCCCTATCTTAGGCTAGGATTTGATTAAGAGGTTGGGTCGCTAGGACCTGTTAGGTTTATTATAGGCCTCATTTTAGGGTTTGGGGGCAAAAGTTGTTACCTTTCTCATTTTATTTTATTTTTTAGTCAGGACTAGGTTTGGTTGATTCAATTTAATATTATTCTTTATTGTTCAATGACTCTCATGGATATTTAATAAAAGTTGGTTTAAATCTTATATTCGCTTATCTTCTTTTATGATGTGGTGATGTTTGGTTGAATGGTGAGGGTTGGGTGGTGTTTATCATGATAATGTTAATGATAATAAGTTATGAGATTTGATTGTGAATTATGATGATGAGTTATGATGAATGTTTGATTATGGAGGCATGTTTGTACCTTTTTACTCTTTTTTTTAATATGTGCGCACCCTACTTAGCATATAACGAGGTGAGGTATGTAGGCAAATGCATGGATTTGGATTGGAATAATGCATGAACTATTGATGCATGATACAAACGTGTTTATGAGTCAATGGTATGTTTTAAATTGAATCAACTGACCTGTCTGTCTTGTTGGTGCTGCTTTCCTTGGTAAGTTGAAATGAACCATCACTGTGTTGTTGATAACCTTGCTGAAATCTTGCCAAAGCCAAAGGCTGGTCCTCTGTCTCCATTGATGTTTGGACTAATCTCAGGTTTTAGCTTGTGGGACCTTTCTGCCTCTCATTAGTGTTATTCATTATTCCAGTTCAGTACTTCAGCCTTTACTTTTATTTTCACCAAAAACCATGTCTCCATTTTTTTTAAATCTGTTGGGTGAAAGAAACAGGGTCGTGTTTCAGGTGGGTCCCTCTCATGTGATGGGGTTGGGCCATTCTGCGCCCAGCATTGGGCGTTTTAGGTCACAAAGGCTGGGGTCTTTTCCCCCTCTTTTTTTTTATTTCGTTCTTTCCTTCTCTCCTCTTTTGTTCTTGTTGCTACAGGTGAGGCAGGGGAAAGTGAAGTGTAGAACATTGGCAAGGTGGAGAAGAGGAAAGGAAGGGAGGAATGGGCTAGGTATGTGGGTTTCATTCTTATTCCATTTCTTCTATTCTCTCTCTCTCTATTTTTTTTAATCCTATTGCTGCCATGGTTTCAGGTGGGAATCGTGCAAGCAGTAGGGAGAGTGAAGGCATGAGAAGAGGGAGGAGAAGGAGGGGATTTCAAAAGTTGGCTCAGGTATGTGGGCTCCACGACCTTTCTTCCTTCCACTCTTTTTTTTGAACTATGGCTGCAGAACGGGGGTTTTGGGTTCGGTCTTGGCTATGGGTGCCTATGGAACCGGTGGGTTTTGATGAGGGAAGAAGGGGTGAAGTTGTTTTAGCTGTGGCCTTGATTTAAGTTTGAAAGGTTGCACAATGGGAGTTTCATGGCTACTTCAGTTTGAGTGGAAAATGGGCAGCCACTGATTGGGACTGACAGGATAATGAGAGTGGTCATGATGATTTTTTTTTTAGATTCATATTGGTATGGGGGGAATTATTTGATTTGTGATGTGGCCATTGATCTCAGGGTGCATCTTGGACATCCTGGGGGCGTCTTGGGGTGTCTTTATACATTTCGCCCCTTTTCTATTTGTGTTGACACCAAAAATGTCACTTTGCTTCTTTAAGATCCAAAAAGCTACATGAAGTCGCAACCTGCCATAAATAGGCAATGCTACTTCCAAAAAAACAAATCTTGTAAGAATCAAACAAAATCTGCAAGATCCTTCAAGACAGCCAAAAGAGGAGTGCATAAGAAGTTTCGGGCCATTTCAAAATCATTTGGCCTAACTTTGCTTCTCCAATAGCTAAAAAGGAGCTCCCGGCGGCGAAAGCATCGGAGACACCAAATCTTGAATCAAAGCCTATGGATGGTCTCAAAATACATCCAAAAGGCTCCACGTCAAGTTTCAAGTCAAACCGACAACGTTTGACCCTCCATCAACCCTCAAATAACTAAATCAAGCCTCTCGGCAGTGAGAACCACTGAGGCCATCACTCATCAAAAAGGGCACATGGACGGCTTCAAAATGCTTACAAAGGGCTACACGTCAAGTTTCAGGTCATTTCGATAACATTTGACCATACTTTGACGCTCGGAAGCCAAATCAGGCCTCTCGGCGGCGAAGCTCCCTGAGACCATGGTTTCCAAGATAGAGCTTATGGATCATCTTAAAATGACTCCAATAGGTTCCCTGTCAAATTTCAAGTCAATCGCACATCGGTTGACCACACATCAAGCCGCAACATCTTCATCGCAATAAAAACAAGTCTACTGGTAATAGGACCCCAAACGGCTTCAAAACTCAACCAAAATCCTATGGTTGGTCTTATTTGCTGCTCAGGAGGCTTCACCCCAAATTTCAGGTCATTCCGACATCGTTTGACCCAGTTTCAGCTTCTGACGGAAAATCGGCAGCTCTGCGCGACAAAGTCTTCGGCTTTCTCGGAAAATTGGAAACTTTGCACTCCAAAATGCAAGGATTCTCATCAAGTTTTCTACAGGGAAATCAGGCCAATAAATGATAAAAAATGTCAAGAAAAAATATATAAGT
The DNA here is from genome assembly GCA_012931725.1 of Litsea cubeba. NCBI lineage: Eukaryota > Viridiplantae > Streptophyta > Magnoliopsida > Laurales > Lauraceae > Litsea > Litsea cubeba. The sequence continues at coordinate 60,625,106 of CM022947.1, forward strand.
AAAAAGAATCGAAAAACATAAAAAACGGCCGCAAAACGGGATAAAAAGGGGGAAATCCCCCCAGGGTCGCTGACGACCATGGAGCCCGGAATCACCGGGTATGCCCCGGAAAGGCCGTTTTTTCATCGTTTTTCATGATTCGAAGCTTCTGACTCCTGGGATTTTCCAAAATTCATACTTTTGAGGCACCAAATCCTTTGACATCCGTCAAAATCATGGGTCAATCATCAAGAGTATCAAAATCAACATTGATCGCCAACCGGTCAACCAAAAAGTGTGCTTTCTACCCGACCGATCGAGAAATCAACAGGACAGATGGCACCGACCCGCTGTTGGCAACCAATACCTGAAGTTACATGGTCATCCAATGTCAATCTACATAAAGATCCATTGATGATCATCGCCAGAAGAATCCCAAAAGACGCGGCACGACCCGCGACTCTTCAACTGCTCGGCGATTTCTTAATGTGATTGATTAACTAGCTTTATTGCAGTCATTAATTCATTTCTTTGGACGGCCCAATCAGAAACAAGCAAATGGGAGTTACAAGTCAATTGATTCATGGCATTTAACCCATGAAACTCCTCCCATCATGGCGATTAAAGGCGATTAAATGCCCTCAATCTCCACCGGCCAATCAGAAGCCAAGAAAAATGAGTTACAAAATAAAGGAATTAAACCCTGTAACTCCTCCCATTATGCGGCTTAATGACAATAAAAGCCCATAAACTCTCCTAAATGACTACCAAGAGCCTATAAATAGGAGAGCACTCCAAAGAAATCCAGATTGGAAAAATCACAGAGACTTGGGAAAATCTGGAAATCCAGACAAAAATCTAAGAGAAAGAAAGAGAGAAAACTCTGTGAAAGTTCTGCACCGGCCACCGCGACAAGGTGAAAAAAGTCCCTTTGGGGGTACCCTCCCATGGTCCTTGCCTTCTCCTTCTGCCTCCAATGGCTTAGACGTGGCTTTCTGTCCGTCTACTTAGCTTTTTATTGGACATAGGAGCTCCTCTTGGTATTTGTCCTCTAAAGATCTGAGGTTATAGCCAAGCCAAGCGAATCAAGAGCATCCTATGTTCTCATCTGCATGGATGATGGCGAAGTCCACATATGGCTTGCGACTGTCAATCTGAACGAGTCTCCCACAATCTCCTGAGAAGTTAGATCCTCATTTTCTTGCTTTTCATTGTAGTTTGTATTTTTCTAAAAGAGACAAAAAAATCACAACTCTTGTCTTTCATCATTGATAAGGATTGTAAATCGGCTATAAACGCCAAAATCGGCTATAAACGCCAAAAACCGGCTATAAACGCCAAGAATCGGCTATAAATGCCAAAACATCACCTTTTCACGGCAAATCAAGAAAATGTCTCTTTTCTTAAATATATGTGCAATGGAAAACTTAAAAGAAGCTGATTTCCTTTTTACTTGTGAAGGTCGATCTCCAGATCATCACTTGCAATTCCAAGTAAAATAAAAAATTTAGCACACCCACACAAAAAAATGTTGATACTCGCTTCTGCCCCCCGGTTACGACAAGGTCGTACCCCACGGATTCCCACGTCCGCCGACCTCGGTAGAACCGAGCATGAACGCACGGTCCATCAAGCTGGCACACCCGGTGGGACTCGTTCATTTGAGAACACAATGCTAGAAATGAAATATTTGCATATCATATCTTTTTTCTATGCTTATATTTCTTTTCTCAATTCCTTGGCTACTTTCTAATTGGTGGCCTATGTTGGATTTCGCATCTAAAAAACATGAGATGAGATTTTTTGGAAACTTCTAATTCTTTGAATTTATTTCCATTCTTTCTCTTTAAAAAAAAAACAAAAAAACAAAAAAACAAAAAAATAAAATTAGACTTTTCAGTTTGGATTCAAAATTGAGAAACCTTGATCCTTTCCCATCGTTCAGCATGCTTGCAGAAATGTTGAGCCTGTTCGACTAAGGTTTTGGGCTATCGTTTCTCTTCGATGAGTTCATTAGAGATCTAAAAAAAAAATCAGATTTTTTAGTTTGGATTCAAAATTGAGAAACCTTGATCCTTTCCTATCGTTCATCGTGCTTGCAGAAATGTTGAGCCTGTTTGACTAAGGTTTTTGGCCATCATTTCTCTTTGATGAGTTCATTAGAGATCTAAAAAAAATAATCAAAAATCAGATTTTTCAGTTTGGACTCAAAATTGAGAAACCTTGATCCTTTCCTATCGTTCATCGTGCTTGCAGAAATGTTGAGCCTGTTCGAATAAGGTTTTGGGCTATCGTTTCTCTTCGATGAGTTCATTAGAGATCTAAAAATAAAAAATAAAATAAAAAATCAGATTTTTCAGTTTGGATTCAAAATTGAAAAACCTTGATCCTCATCGTGCTTGCAGAAATGTTGAGCCTGTTCGACTAAGGTTTTGGGCCATCGTTTCTCTTCGATGAGTTCATTAGAGATCTAAAAAAAATTCAAAAATCAGATTTTTCAGTTTGGATTCAAAATTGAAAAACCTTGATCCTTTCCTATTGTTCATCGTTTTTGCAGAAATGTTGACCCTGTTCGACCAAGGTTTTGGGCCATCGTTTCTCTTCGATGAGTTCATTAGAGATATAAGAAAAAAAAATCAAAAATTAGATTTTTCAATTTGGATTCAAAATTGAGAAACCTTGATCCTTTCCTATCGTTCATCGTGCTTGCAGAAATGTTGAGCCTGTTCGACTAAGGTTTTGGGCCATCGTTTCTCTTCGATGAGTTCATTAGAGATCTAAAAAAATAAAAAAATTAAAAAAAATCAGATTTCTCAGTTTGGATTCAAAATTGAGAAACCTTGATCTTCTCCTATCGTTCATCGTGCTTGCAAAAATGTTGAGCCTGTTCGACTAAGGATTTGGGCCATCATTTCTCTTCGATGAGTCTATTTGGGATCTAAAAAAAAGAGACAGACCACTAAGGTTAAACCAATTGCATTCTTTGATCACGGTTGATTCAAAAAAAGCCTTGTCTAGAGTGTGGAGACAGCTTGACTATTCTAGGCAAGGGTCATCCAAACGGGTTCATTAAGTAATCCTACCCTTACCTGGAGGCAATTCTATCAATCGAGATTTCATAAGACCGGGTTAGGAGGCCTATGTGTACTCTCTCGTCTTTTAAATAAAAAATTTTCAAAATAAAATTTTAAAATAAAAAATTAAAAAAAAGTTTTTTAAAAAAAATCTTAAAAATAAATAAATAAATAATTAAAAATAAAAAATAAAAAAGATTTTTTCCAAAAAAAAACTTCCGTCATTTTTGGGTTAAGATCGGAGAAATTTTGGTCTCCTCCCTGTTCAGCACTGGCGCTCGCGGAAATCATTGAGCCCCTGTTCAGATTGGAATGCCTTTTGCTCTCTTTGATGAACCCTATCTTGGCCTTTCAAAAAAAAAAACTCGTCATTTTTGGATTCATATCCGAGAAATTATGGTTCATTCAATTCTGGGTACTGGCGCTCGCGGAAATCACTGAGACCGTATTTGGATCGGAATACCATCTGCTTTCTTTGATGAATCAAATCTTGACCTTTCAAAACAGAGAATCTCTTTAATGGATGCGGTCTCCAAACATTTGTGTCTAGCGATACTAGTAATCCCTTTCAGGGTCTATTATGTTTGCGACCGTCACATTTGTAACTCCAACCTTATATTCTTCTTACATTGAGCAAGCTCTGCTTCTCGATAAGTCGAATTTAGGTTCACAATTGCTTCTAGCTGTCACTGGGACGCTCATTCTGGGCTCACCATACTTGCGATCAGAACAATTGTACCCTCTATGGCTTTTTGCCTTCTTCATATTGCTTGAGTCATATCCCTCGAGCGATTTGAAAAGACAAAACCATAGAACTTCCCATGTATGATCATTATATTCTTGTGATTACTAATGGATGTGGTCTTGTTTTAGAAATTTTTCGAAAAACTAACAATGGCAGCTTCGCTAACCATTAATTTCGATGAGAACAAGCACCAACTCATGCTTCAACAGAAGTAAACCACGTGCACTTACAAGCGCCCCATCAGCTACCGAAACGTCAACTCCCTCGGCAACTCTCTGAACTCCGGGTCGACCTCGACTCCCCGGACTATTGTCTTTGGGACGCTGGGACCGTTCCCACTTCCCAAAGAACAAACTACTCCTCCAAGAAGCAGAAACTCGTCTCTCAATGTGTCACTACCGTGACACCAATGGCGAGCACTAAAAGGCCCGAAGCATGTGGCACCCAAACGACCAGGTCTATCCCAAGACTTGGTCCCCAAGACCTTCACCAAAACAAAGAAGGTCCCAAACATCTACCAAGCCAGCATACCTGGCCCCACTCAAGGAGAACCAGTTCTACCCTCTTGCTTACATGAAAGAGGAGAGACCCATCTCCAACCTGACTCCCAAGTCAACCCAGCATGAGCCGGCTTGTTCTTACAAGCCCAAAATCAGATCATGCATCACAAGCCCTCTGCAAGCACCTGCTAAGGTCTACAATCCTTCTGTTCTACCCTTCATATCTACAGGGGCCGAACTCGAAAAATTCAAAGCTTCGCTGCAACTGGGGAAGGACCAGGTTCGCATCCTGTCCTTGCCTAGCTACATGAAGACAGGCTTGGCTGCTACGCCCGAGGGAGCACATCCTTCATTATCAAAGCCCAGCCAGAGCTGACCGAAGCTCAAATTGCCTATCGTATACGCCGCCGCACGTCATATCGACAAAAGAGATTAGAGAAGCAAAGGACCCAGCCTCCTACGCTTCAAGTCTCTCACAAATGGGTCGAAAAAGAAAGACCTAACCAAGTTGCTGTTGGAATTTGAGATGACTTGAGAAGTCTTTTGAAGAATTGAAGAAATTAATATCTCAAAGTATTGTTTTGAGTTGGAATTATTGTCAACACATTGTCACAATCATGATGATAATAGGTTGGTGTTGATAGAGCTTAAAAGAAGAATAAGAGTTGAAACAGTTCAGGAATTCAGAATTCCTGAAGCAGAGTGTGCGGTCGACCGGGCACCCCATGCGGTCGACCGAGCAAAGAGGAACCTGCAGAAAAAGTTTCAGGTAGCTCTCAGTTATTTTCGTGACACAGTGTGTCATCGGTCGACCGGGACCCCAGGATGTCGACCGAGCATGTCAGTTGTCTGTTTCCAGACAGTGTATGATGTCGACCGAGCAAGGCATGATGTCGACCGAGCACGGGAACCAGAGTTGCGCAGAAACAGAAGTCTTGCATGAAAATTCAGCATTCTTATCTATTTTGTTTGGGACTCTTTCTAAACAAATTGTAGCCTATTTTGAACACTCTTAAAGGTTAACATAACCTATATAAAGGCATGTTTGGTTCGTTTTTAAGTAGACACCAAGAAGAGAAGAAAAGAGAGAAGAAAAGAGAGAGAGTTTTGGAGAGAAGAGAGTGCTGTTGCTGTGTGCAGTATTATCAGAAGTTTCTACAGCAAGTGTGGACGAGGATGTGCTCTTGAAGATGGTGTTTCGTCCATAAGATAAGTGTCTCTCTGTTTATACTTTAATTGTCAATTTGTAAGGGATTGAGAGAGAGAGATTGTAGAGGGGAAGGGCTATAGAAAAAGGTTTCTATTCTTATTCTGTAGAACATCAAGTTGGTGCTTGGTGTCTGGGGTTTGGTGATCCTATCTGTTGGTGCAGATAAATTGTAAAGGGAGTCGGTGCTTCCTAGATAGTTGGTGCTATCTGAAACTCAAGGGAGTAGGTGCTTCCTAGATAGTTGGTGCTATCTGAAACTAAGGGTTGGTGCTCTTTGTCGTTGGTGCGACTAAATAGATTCAGATCTGTTCTGGATTGGTGTTCGGACAGTCTTTGAACCGTGGACGTAGCCTTTCGGTGAACCACGTTAAATCTGGTGTCATTGTGTGATTTGATTTGCTTTTGTTGTTAAATTGGACCTGTTTTTAAAGAATCACTGATTCACCCCCCCTCTCAGTGATCGCGATATCTAACAATTGGTATCAGAGCGTAAGGTTCCCTTGAAAAGCTTAACACGCTAAGGGTGATCTCTTGTCAAATCACATGGCAACCAATACAGGAAATAAGAAAGCACCTTTGTTTGATGGTTCTAATTACTCCTTCTGGAAGATCAGAATGCAGGCTTTCATTAAGTCACTTGGCTATGATGTCTGGGAGACTGTCAGAGTCGGTTACAATATTGCCATTGTACCCAATGATGCTGCAACAAAGAAGTTAGCAGACAACGACTCTAAGGCGCAGAATGCACTCTTTAGTGGCCTTGTGGACAGCGAGCTGGTCAAAGTAATTGCATGCAAAACAGCCAGGGAAATATGGGACAAGTTGAAAAGCATCCATGAAGGAGATGAGAAGATCAAAGAAGCAAAATTGCAAACCCATCGCTCTCAATTTGAATCTCTTCGCATGGAGGAAAGCGAGAATGTTGACTCATACTTGCAACGAGTGAATGAAGTCACGAATGACATTCGTGGACTAGGGGAGGAGATTAAAGAACCAGTCATCGTAAAAAAGGTTCTAAGATCTCTTCTTCCCCGGTTTGATTCAAAAGTCTCAGCCATAGAAGAAGCCAAGGATCTGAATGAATTTTCCATGGATGAGTTGCATGGTTCACTCACTGCCTATGAGATGCGCATAGGTAAGACGTCTTCATCTGATAGAGAAGCGGCCTTCAAAGTTCAGAAAAAGGGAAAAGAGACTGCTGGTCATGATACTGATACTGATGATGATGAGCTTGAGGCTCAATTTGTTAGAAAGCTGAAGAAAGGAAGCAATGGAAAGTACAAAGGGAAGCTACCCTTTAAATGCTTCAATTGTGGCGGTGTTGGTCACTTTGCTGCGAAGTGCCCGCTGAAAGAGAATAATGATGATGACTCTTATGTTGATAAGAGTAAGTGGAAGAAAAATTTCAGAAAGAGGGGCAAAGCAAAAAGCTTCATCAGTCAATATAATGACAGCACGTCTGAAACTTCAGACGATGATGAATCAGCCGAGGCAACTGAAGCTCTCTTCATGGTTACCGTTGAAGAAGAAGAGGAGCAAGAGCCGGAAGAGGAAGAGGAGGCTAAGGTCAATCTTGAAGAAGAACTCATTGCCGCACTTGAGGAGCTTAGCATGGAACGAAAAACAAGTAAGAAAAATCTGAAACTTTTTCATGAATCTGAAAGTTCAATTATTGCTTTGAAAACTCAAGTTGAAGAGTATAAAAGAATGGTGGAAGTCCTTCAAAATCAAATAAGTATCAAAAAGGAAGAGGCTATGAAACTTGAAACTGAAATCGCTAGAGCAAAGGCTGAAAACTTGGAAAATAGCCGAAAACTCAAAGCACTCCAAGCGATTGAAGGGACAATGAAACTCAATGAAATTCTGAAAGTTCAAAAGCCCTTCCACAATAAATTTGGTATTGGATTTGAAACCGGAGAGTCCTCTAAAGCTGCACCTTCTTTGTTTATGAGACAAAGTGCCATACCTCTCAAGGCTACAAAGCTTCAAATTCAGCCTAGTATTGAGACGGTCAATAAGAAAAGGTTTGTGGAGTTTAACCAGCCACCTAAGAAAGGAAGAATGTTCAGATTCTATGGTTATTGCTATCATTGTAATAGATATGGACATAAAAGAGCTAATTGTAGATTCTATGTTAGAAACAGCCCATTTGTGACTAGGAACCCTTTTTCAATCCTAAACAGCCACAAAATTGAGTGCTATATGTGTCATAATTATGGACACTTGGCTAGGGATTGTAGGTTGCCTATAGCTAACCAATTTCAGGTTGAAAAGAAAACCCAAGTTAGTTAAGGCATGGAGGGCAAAGAAAAGTAAAGATAATTCCAAAGAATCTCTCATTGTGCAAACGGCATTCAATGCACAAAAGAAGACAGCACCATGGGTCCTTGATAGTGGTTGTTCAAGCCATATGACAGGTGATAAGGAAAAATTCGTCAAATTACAGCACTATGAAGGCGGATCAGTGAAGTTTGGTAACAATGATGGTGCCAAAATCTGCGGAAAAGGTGTTGTTCAGCTAAAGGCAAACAAGATCAGATCAGACGAGGTCTTATATGTGTCTGGACTGAGACACAACTTGCTTAGTGTGAGCCAGATCTGTGACAAAGGCCACGAGGTTGTCTTCACTAAGAATGGTTTTGCTATCAAGAAGTGTAGCAACGGCAAAACAGTGGCTACTGGATCTAGGACTGCTGGAAATCTCTATACATTGTCAGATGGAGCTGAAAAGACTTGCTTGATGAGTCGGACAGAGGAAAGTTGGTTGTGGCACAAAACGCCTTGGGCATCTAAACTTTGATAACATGTCAAAGATTTGCAAATCAAAGGCTGTCAGAGGTATGTCTACAGTTGAAAAGCCTTCCAACCCCATTTGCGATTCTTGTCAAAAGGGAAAGCAAACGAGGGTTATGTTCAAGTCAAAGGAGCATCATTCAAAGAAACCTCTTGAGCTAGTGCACACTGATCTTTGTGGACCGATGCGAACTCAAAGCACCAATGGAGATAAGTATTTTATGTTATGCATTGATGATTATACTCGTATGTCATGGGTATTGTTTCTTAAGCATAAACATCAAGCACTTGATCGTTTTAAAGTGTTTAAAGCACAGGTTGAAAATATGCTTGGAAAACGTATCAAGATTTTAAGGTCTGATCGAGGCGGTGAATTCACATCTGAAGAGTTCACTAACTATTGTGAGCACCATGGCATTCAAAGACAATATTCAGCCCCTAGAACTCCACAGCAAAATGGAGTTGTGGAACGGAAAAATCGCACCGTTCAAGAGATGGCCCGTACAATGCTAACTGAGAGCAAGCTAGCTGACAAATACTGGAAGGAGGCAATCCATACGGTTGTATACATTCAGAATCGATGCTTAATCAGGCCACATGAAGTCAAAACTCCTTATGAGCTATGGTTTGGGCGAAAAGCAACAGTCAAGCACTTCAGAGTCTTCGGTAGCAAGTGTTACGTCAAGCGTCTTGAACAAAACCCAGGCAAATTTGATGAAAGAGCTGATGAAGGTATATTTCTGGGTTATTCCTCATCTAGTAAGGCTTACAGATGTCTTAACAAAAGGACCAGAAAAATCATAGAAAGTGCCGATGTTAGAATTGATGAAAACTATGAATCAAAGAATGGAACTCATTATGACAGTCCCGTTTATGAGGACTCGAGTGAGATTGATGATGAAGTGGCTAAACCTAATGATTATGAGAAATCAAAGGATGACTCAGAGGATGCTACATCTAGAAAGAAAAGCACTTGGGTAGAGCAACACCCTAAGGATCAAATCATTGGAGATCCTGAGGCCGGTGTTAAAACAAGACAAAGTGTAGTTAGCAATTACTCACTTGTGTCCACCATTGAACCCAAGACTGTGGCTGAAGCCAGTCTCGATGAAAGTTGGTTAAAAGCTATGCATGAGGAGTTGGAACAAATTGAGAAGAACTCCACATGGGAACTAGTCTCTAGACCTACCGATAAGAATGTTATTGGTACTAAATGGGTCTTTCGGAATAAGCTGAATGAAGATGGTCAGGTCATTCGAAACAAAGCAAGGTTCGTTTGTAAAGGCTATGCTCAAGTTGAAGGCATAGATTTTGAAGAAACCTTTGCACCGGTGGCTCGTCTGGAAGCCATTCGTATGTTTCTTGCATTGGCTGCATACAAAACCTTCAAGGTATTTCAGATGGATGTAAAGTCAGCCTTCTTGAATGGATTACTTGAAGAAGAGGTCTACATTGAGCAACCTGATGGTTTTCTTATTAGCAAAAATTCAGACCTAGTGTGCAAGTTGAAAAAGGCTCTTTATGGGCTGAAACAAGCGCCAAGGGCGTGGTATGCACGGCTGGACCTATATCTCCGCAAGATCGGTTTTGGAAAAGGACTGGTTGATAGCAATCTTTATGTCAAAACAGAGTTGAGCAAACAGCTGGTTGTTATTGTTTATGTCGATGACATAATTTTTGGTGGCAACGATGAAGAAATGTGCAGGAATTTTGCTGAAGAGATGAAGAAAGAATTTGAGATGTCAATGCTTGGAGAACTAAAGTTCTTCCTTGGTTTACAAGTTCAGCAGCTGAAACATGGTATCTTCATATCACAGATGAAATACATCAAGGAAATGCTGAAGCGATTTAACATGGAAGACAGCAAGCCAGTGAGCACACCAATGACAACGAACACAAAGCTAAGCAAAGATGATAAGGGTTCATCCGTTGATCACACCACTTATCGTTCTATGATAGGAAGCTTGCTTTATCTGACTGCTACAAGACCGGATCTTCTACAAGCAGTATGTATGGTGGCTCGATTTCAAGCATCACCAACTGAGACGCACCTCACAGCAGTAAAAAGGATATTTCGATATCTGAAAGGTACCATGGAGCTTGGCATTTGGTATCCTAAAGGCAAATCCTTCACTCTTGTTGCATACTCTGACGCCGATTGGGCTGGATGTATAGATGATCGCAAGAGTACAAGCGGTGGTGCATTCTATCTCGGTGAAAGGTTGGTGGCATGGCATAGTAAAAAACAAGATTCGGTATCCCTTTCTATAGCGGAAGCAGAATATATTGCAGCGGAAACTTGTTGTACGCAAGTGTTATGGATGCGGCAAATGCTCTCTGATCTAGGAGTTCCGACAACGGATCCTACGCCGATCCTCTGTGACAACACAAGTGCAATTCACATCTCCAAGAATCCTGTTCAACATTCTAGAACAAAGCATGTAGCAATTCGCTATCACTTTCTCAAGGAAAAGGTTGCAGATGGTGAGGTAAAGTTGGAATATGTCCCAACTACTGAGCAAGTTGCTGATATCTTCACAAAACCTCTGCCAAAGGAAGTCTTCGAGTATCTCCGAAAAAAATTAGGAGTTACTCACTCTCCTAATCCTTAGGAGTTGTGCTTGAAAGGGGGAGCAAAGTATTCTTTGAATATCCTATTCGCTCCTTCGCTGGTCCCTTTGGACTTGTTGTCAAAGGGGGAGAAAGACTTAAGCTAGGAGAAAGCTATGCTTAGAAGAAGTTATGCTATGATAACTTTGGGGAGATTGGTATCAAGAGTGTTAGAGATCTTGATTGATTCTATTTTTTTTAAGACAGGGGGAGACTATGGTTCTGAAGAAGCTTCATGAAGATCAACTAGATTAATGTGTTGAAGTTCCAAAAGTGTTGCCAACAATTCCAAAGGGGGAGATTGTTGGAATTTGAGATGACTTGAGAAGTCTTTTGAAGAATTGAAGAAATTAATATCTCAAAGTATTGTTTTGAGTTGGAATTATTGTCAACACATTGTCACAATCATGATGATAATAGGTTGGTGTTGATAGAGCTTAAAAGAAGAATAAGAGTTGAAACAGTTCAGGAATTCAGAATTCCTGAAGCAGAGTGTGCGGTCGACCGGGCACCCCATGCGGTCGACCGAGCAAAGAGGAACCTGCAGAAAAAGTTTCAGGTAGCTCTCAGTTATTTTCGTGACACAGTGTGTCGTCGGTCGACCGGGACCCCAGGATGTCGACCGAGCATGTCAGTTGTCTGTTTCCAGACAGTGTAGGATGTCGACCGAGCAAGGCATGATGTCGACCGAGCACGGGAACCAGAGTTGCGCAGAAACAGAAGTCTTGCATGAAAATTCAGCATTCTTATCTATTTTGTTTGGGACTCTTTCTAAACGAATTGTAGCCTATTTTGAACACTCTTAAAGGTTACCAAAACCTATATAAAGGCATGTTTGGCTCGTTTTTAAGTAGACACCAAGAAGAGAAGAAAAGAGAGAAGAAAAGAGAGAGAGTTTTGGAGAGAAGAGAGTGCTGTTGCTGTGTGCAGTATTATCAGAAGTTTCTACAGCAAGTGTGGACGAGGATGTGCTCTTGAAGATGGTGTTTCGTCCATAAGATAAGTGTCTCTCTGTTTATACTTTAATTGTCAATTTGTAAGGGATTGAGAGAGAGATTGTAGAGGGGAAGGGCTATAGAAAAAGGTTTCTATTCTTATTCTGTAGAACATCAAGTTGGTGCTTGGTGTCTGGGGTTTGGTGATCCTATCTGTTGGTGCAGATAAATTGTAAAGGGAGTCGGTGCTTCCTAGATAGTTGGTGCTATCTGAAACTCAAGGGAGTAGGTGCTTCCTAGATAGTTGGTGCTATCTGAAACTAAGGGTTGGTGCTCTTTGTCGTTGGTGCGACTAAATAGATTCAGATCTGTTCCGGATTGGTGTTCGGACAGTCTTTGAACCGTGGATGTAGCCTTTTGGTGAACCACGCTAAATCTGGTGTCATTGTGTGATTTGATTTGCTTTTGTTGTTAAATTGGACCTGATTTCAAAGAATCACTGATTCACCCCCCCTCTCAGTGATCGCGATATCTAACAGTTGCTGCTGTCCATATGGTTGGAAAAGACAGAAGACGCCAAAATTCAGCAACAAAAATCCATGTCCGACGTCCGGTGACCCGCAACGTCTCCAGGACAAGAAGACATTCAGAAGAATCCCCTACTCCTTCAAGCAAAGGACGACATAGTGATCCTTCCTCAAGCTCTTCATCAAATAGAATGAGCCCCAGCTCAGTCACCAGGACAGTTTCTTCGTTCGAATCTCGAGGGATGAACAACCTGGCTACAAATTCTGAGCCACCACCTCGCAATCCACCTCAAGATGATGCGCTCACACGCATCCAGCAGTTGGAACAAGGCCAACAGAGGATTGAAACTCTGATGGAAAATCTTCTCCTCGCCTTCCAAAATCAGGCGAACAATGAACCTCCTCTGAATCATCAAGATGATGAGGTAAATGGAGAAGAAAATGAGTCATGCGCCCTTACCAAAAAGGACGTAGACAGTATCCTCACAAAAACAAAAGAAGAGGATATACTCAAGGAGCATGGGATCAAGCCACCATATCCCTTATGGATGGACTCGGTCCCGTTCCCTACAAAATTCAAGCATCCTACTCTCTAAACATATACGGGGAAAGGATCATCCAGACAACACATCATCTACTTTAAAATCTTGACGGGAGCTATCGCGGATCAAGATGCACTCAAGATCCGCCTCTTTACAAGTACCCTAAAAGGGACGGCCTTTGATTAGTACTCCACTTTCCCGGAGTACTCCATCCAAAATTAGGCCATGCTAGAGACACGCTTCCTGACTCACTTCAAAGGTGAAGATCATCCCGCTACTATGGCTAAGCTGTACAGCATAAAACAGGGGGAGAATGAGTCAACATATGACTTCATTCACAAGTGGGAAGCAATGGCATACAAATGCTCTGATGTACTGTCACAAGCGTCGCTAGTCGACATTTGTCGAAATAACATGAGAGCTAGAATCCGCTCCATGATCATCGGCAACAAATCAAAGAACCTGGGAGAACTCCTAGAAGCTTCCATGGAAGTTGAAACGGTGATTAAAGACCTCAACAGTAAAAAAAATCATCAAGAAAAGAGCCAACCGCCATTACAACCTCAAAAACAAAGAAAAAAGAGGTCCTCAATGTGCAGACCAAGTCAGCTCCTCAGCCACCAAAGAAAGCTGAAAACAAAGCTGCTGGTAAGAGACCCGAACTCTCTGATGCCTTCAAAGAATGAGTAGAGAAGAAATACCCGTTTGATGAAGATGTTGATGAAATCTTCGGGGCTCTTGTGGCAAACGGCAAGCTCACCTTGCCTGAACCCAATAGACCGGGTGATATTGGCAAAACCAACGATCCTCGGTACTGTCCATACCACTAGATGATCTCGAATCCTCTCAATCAATGCTTCGTTGTGAGGGAGAAAATAAACGAGATGTGGAAAAAACGGAGTCATCACCTTTGACAAAAACTATAGGTCTGCCTCCGTCAGCATGGTGTCATGTGGACAAACATCAAAATCACTGAAGAAGAAGATCACTACTTCCTTCAAGGTGATAAACTCAATCCAAGTGTCTGAGGAACTAGTTCCTTACCCGACACCAGACAGACAACCCATATGGGTACATCCCGATCTCCTAGAAGATGAAAATTGGGAGGTCATGAAAACAAAGCCTACAGCTCAACAGGGAAGGCAGGCTAGGAAACATCTCCTCAAGCTCAAACGGCAAGAGAAGACCCGGCCAAAACAAGAAGTCCAAGAAAAGGCAGAGGCTTCCTCTATCGCTTCACTGGAGGCAACAAAAACGTCCCTTCCAGAGACTTCAAACGGGGTAAGAAAATTCACTCTCAGTGATTTCATGCCACCTCAATTCAAAGAAGCCACGCAGGGGGCATCATACTCTTGCAATTCGGTAGTTAGATTCTCCATTGATGGATACGAGTTTAGCGATACCAATGATGGATTCGAATCCAACTACACCGACGAGTGGGAGGAGTCCCTTGAAACGGGAGAATATCTCTCCAATGAAGAATGGGTTCCTGAGATTCATCTTATGCCAGTAATCTGGTATAACCCCCTACAGCCACAAGGATCCTTGTCTGATGATGAAGAAGACCAAGAAGCTGTACATGAAAATTGGCTCCCATGCCTGATCTTGAACAATTTGCAAGGATCTTGCAGCATCTCGCTCTAGAACAAGAGCAAGACCGCGTCAACGAGCCTCCTCGTGATCCAGAGCCTGAAGTCCCTGAAGACCATCAGGTACATCCTCCCTTAACTCCTAAAAATGGAGAAAATTACTGCATAGACGATCTGGATAGACGATCCTCTTACATGTGAGGATGAGTCTGACTTCGATCAGGCAACGTCTCCTATTAGAGCTTCCTGTAATATGATAATTCGAGATTATAGCTCTTCCGAAGCATCATCTGATAAGATCACTTACACTCCGACGACACCTAGCAATGTATCCTCTGGAGCCACCTCATCTCACGTGACTTTCACTGAGATGAAAACCTCTCAGGTTTCTTCTCCTGAGACCATGACTTCAAGACTCACACCCTTCCTGACTGAAGAATCCCCAGCTATTGATGCTTGGGACGATGAATTGGTCAACGAAGAAGAAAGGTTACTGGATGCTGTTCAGGACTTGTTCCCGAAAAATGCTCCATGCAACACAATCACCGAGGATGGCAACTATGCTGCAGATACATCCTTAGCAAATGAAAAACAACAGCCTCTTGATCCTGAAGACAGTCTTCCAAACGAAGACCCTTCTCAAGAAGCTCTCGAAGTTGGTAGAGGCACCCGCTTTGGCCAGACTTCCACAAGAACCACAACCAATCTTCCTTTACATATGTAAATCCTTCGGGAAAAGATGTTGTAAGCGCCCCTAGTGGCAACAATGATGAACATGCAGGCCCCAAGGAGGCTTTCAAGTATGACTTGATTGAACATTTCCAGCACATACCTGCACGTCTGCACATCCTAGACTTGTCTCCACGCACTTGTGATAATCTCATTTCAGAATTACAAAAGCTGAATGAGGATGTTGACAAACATGCCCCACAAGTCCTCCAAATTGAAATGGACTACCGGGTCAAAAACTCAGAAGCTTCCTCAAAGGGAGAAAAGAAGAAAACTGAGAGATCATGCATCGAATGCCTCTCAGTTCAAAAAGCAGCCAGTGCAACCATCGCCTTCACTAAAGAAGACCTCCTACTCGGCGAAACAAGGCACAACCGACCCCTGTACTCCACAGGGTACATTAAGGAAATGTCTATGCACAGAGTTCAGATCGACCTAGGTTCTGCATTCAACCTTATCTCCACTTTGGCTCTCGAAGAGTTGGGCATCCCACCCAGCAAACTGAGCCACACATCTGTATCTATCTTTGGATACGATTGGAGTACTCAAAGGCCTATTGGAAAAATCAGGTTCAAGTTGCAGATCGGTGATCTTATCTCTGAGGTCATTTTGTATGCAATAAAAACCGTTTCATGCTACAACATCCTTCTCGGACGCCCCTGGATCCACGAAAATGGTGTTGTCCCTTCAACTCTACATCAATGCATCAAGTTTGTTGGCGATGACGGCATGATACATCGAGTTTTTGTAGACAGAAAACCCTTCAAAGGTAAAGAAGTCCACTTTGCAGACTCACAAATGTATGAATGTGAAAAAGAAGAAGAGGAGAAGCACACAGCACCCTTTGCCGAAAATCTCCAGAAAGATAAAGGTAAGGCTCCTCAATAATCATCGGAAGAAAACATACCATCCGGTAAATCCGAAGAGAGCATTCAAACTCCCTTCATCATCTCCCTCAAACCTTCGAAGCCTTTTGTCATCATGACTAAAGTGAAGAAGGCAAAGCAAAAGTCTGGGGGCAAATTTGTTGTCTCTTTCGTGTCTATCATGCAAGACACGGATTAGGATTCAGAGCCAGAAGACGACACATCATCAAGCCAAGCTGACACTCAGCAAGTTCAGCCTGCTCTTACTCCAATGGAGACAACTTCTGACATAGAAGATCCTACGTCAGCTTCATTCGTTGTTCCAGCAACTTCAGTAAAGGAAAAGCCGATCTTCTTCCATAGATCGGATGCTTCTTCATCAAACTCCATGCTTGAACCCTTCCAAAATGAAGGTATGCCTCAACTATCCTTATATAGTCTTGTGGCACAAGCTATTATGAAGAAAATAGGCTATGACGCTCAAAACCCAGTCGGTTTGGGAGAAGGATGCTGTATTCTCACACCATTGGGGCGTCTTGACCAAAAGCCAGCTGGAAGATTGGAGACTCTACGACCATGAAGAAAAGTCTTCATACGGGCGAGGGTATGATCCGGACACTCCCTTGAGACAGTTGACACAAAGGCTTAAAAGTCAATTTACTGACCAAGCCTCAACATCTCAAGTCCATGAAGACATGTGGTCTTCTAACCCAGACATGTGGTCTTCTAACCCAGAAGAACCCTCGTCTCCAAAAGAAGTACCCCACTTCGACACGGTTTCAACAGGCGATTGGGATCATCTCATAGCAAGCCTTGAGAAAATTGCTGATCAAGAAGACCCGTGAAAAGGAACAAAACCTTGGTCTGGAAATGCCCTTGAAACCCCAGAAGGTTTCGTAGAGCTGGAAGCCTCCAAAAATATTATGGAGGAACCACCTTCGAACCTTCCAACAGAGGATCCTGTTCAAAAGTTAGACTTGGGAACACCAGATAACCCACGTCCTATATTCATAAGCAAGAATATAAAGGATCATGAGTTACCCAAGTATATCGCCTTTCTTCGTGAGTTTGTTGATTGCTTTGCATGGTCTTACGCTGAAATGCCTGGCTTAGACCCCAAAATAGAAGTCCACAAACTCAATCTTCAAGAAGACATCAAGCCTGTCAAGCAGGGCCAAAGAAGATTCCGTCGAGATGTGATGGATAAAATTGAACAAGAAGTTCAAAAACTCAAAAGCGTCGGCTTCATCCGTGAGGAACAACATCCTGAATGGTTTGCCAACATTATCCCCGTGACAAAGAAAAACGGGCAGATCAGGGTCTGTATTGACTATAGAGACCTGAATGGCGCATGCCCTAAAGATGAATTTCCGCTCCCCATACAAGAGGTCATGATTGATAATACCTGTGGATTCGAGCGAATGACATATATGGATGGTTTCTTTGGCTACAATCAGATAAAGATGCATCCTGAAGATGAAAAACATACATCCTTTTGGACCCCATTTGGTGTGTATTGCTACACTGTCATGCCTTTTGGTCTGAAAAATGCTGGTGCCACATATCAGAGGGCTATGATGATGATATTCCAAGATATGCAGCACAAGACGGTCGAATGTTACATTGATGACCTCGCCATCAAAAGCAAAAGAAAAGAAGATCATCTCGAAGACCTTCGAGAAGTCTTCCTCCGGCTTCGCAAACACAAACTGCGAATGAATCCTCTTAAGTGCTTCTTCGGCGTCTCATCGGGTAAGTTCCTCGGATTCTTAGTTTGCAAAGCTGGAATAGAGCTTGACCCCATTAAAGTCAAAGCCATTCTAGAAATGCCCTCTCCAAGAACCTTGAGAGAACTCAAAGGGCTTCAAGAGAGATTGGCCTACATCAGACGGTTCATCTCCAATCTTTCGGGGAAATGCCGTCCATTCTCTCGGTTGATGAAAAAAGGTGTAAACTTTGTCTGGGATGCAAACTTTGAAGCTGCATTCCCAGATATGAAGTCATACCTGACCAAACCTCCAGTGTTAGCTGCTCCTACCACTGGAAAACCATTCATCTTGTACACAAGAGCCCTTGATCACTCTCTGGGCGCTCTGCTTGCACAAGAAAATGATGAAAGAAAAGAAGCTGCTCTATACTACCTCAGCCGCATGCTAGTAGGTGCAGAGTATCGCACTCTCCAGTCGGAATGGAATGCGTTGCAGTGATGTTCGCCGTACAAAAGCTGCATCACTACTTGCTTTCCAACACAGTCTACTAGGTCTCGAGGATCAACCTCTTGAAGGTCCTTGTCACAAAAGCAGGTTCTCTCAATGCCCGACTGGCAAAATGGTCAATCCTTCTGTCACAATTTGATATTAGGTATGTATCACAAAAAGCAATCAAAGGCCAAGCTCTAGCAGACTTTCTCGCAGAGCATCCATTGCCTAAAGATTCTCCCAGACAAACCAGTTTACAATGTGGAGACTTTCTCACAAGATGCCTCCTGGGACATGTACTTTGACGGTGCAACCAGGACAAATGAAAAAAGACAGCTGATCTCGGGAGTTGGCATCCTCTTTGTTAGCCCCGACAAATACATGATTCCACACGCTTTCTCGCTACTGGAACCATGCACAAACAATGCAGCTGAATATCAAGCTCTGATCCTAGGATTAGAACTCACCATCGAATCCGGTATCACCATGCTTGAAATCTTTGATGACTCTCAACTGATCGTCAACCAGATGAATAAGAAATTTGGGGTTAGGAAGGCAGATCGTCATAGGTCCTATTTCTCCCCCTTTGAGCAAAGGTTATCGCTTCATCTTCACCGCTATGGATTATTTCTCCAAGTGGTCAGAAGCATTTGCGCTTAACGAAATGAAGACCTCATCAGTCCTTCGGTTCCTGCGCACCAACATCATTTGTCATTTCGGCATACCTAAAAGATTAGTCCATGATAACGGATCGCAATTCTGGGATCATCGATTCTACAGGTTCTGCGACAAATACAAAATCCAAAGCTGTCGTTTGACTCCATACAATCCGGCAGCAAACGGATTAGCAGAAGCTTTTAACAAGACACTCTGCAAAATCCTCAAGAAAATGGTCTCTAGTCACAAAAGAGACTAGAGCGACAAACTGTCTGAAGCTTTATGGGCCTATCAAACCACCGTTCGAGGACCAACCCATAGCACACCATTCTCCTTGGTCTATGGATGCGAAGCTGTCGTACCCTTGGAAGTACAAATTCCTTCCTTGAGGGTATCCTTGCAAAATGACATGACTCAAGAAAGCAATGTCAAATTGCGACTCCATGAGCTGGACAATCTCGATGAGAGACGGCTCGAAGCTCGACAAAGCATTGAACTTTACCAAGCACGCATGGCAGGATCATTCGAGAAAAAGGTCCGGCAACGCGCCTACAAAAAGGGTGACTTGGTTCTTACAGTAAAAGACTAATGGTCTTCGCTCACAAGTCCAAAGGCAAATTTGAGCCAAAATGGGAGGGACCAAAGTCATCGACAAGTTTTTCTCCAACGGCGCATACGCACTCCTAAACATGGAGGGTGACAGATGTATGCTGCCCATCAGTGGCAAGTTCTTAAAGCGTAACTACCTTGAAGACTTACCCAACTGGGTAAGAGCAATGCCTATCCGGCCAAAACCTGTTTCCAGGTACTCGCTCGTTAAACCCACTCTTTTTAGAATTTTCATATCAAATGTTGAAATTTCTAGAAATTCAAACAATGCTTACTTTCACCGTTCATTGTTCAAAAAAGTCCAAGTTTAGGAACCTTTCCTTAACTGACCAAAATTCTCAACCCATGAACCCAAAATTCATGGTTTCAAAAAAAATCCGGATTCAGGGATTTCCACCCTAGTCCACCCTGCCTTTTACCGCCAAAATGGCTTTAGGTCAAAATTTACGACCCTCGTGTCTTTAAACAAAAATGGTTTTTCAAAAAACCATGAGGAAGTGGCACTTAGTCGATACTCGCACAAATTGGAAGCTTGCGAACCATGTTTGACACTTCCAAAATCGCAGGGAAGCGACATTTCGTCGATACTTACAAAAAAAAAAAAAAAAACCATGGAGACGTAACATTTCAGTTGATATCCATAACCCAAATTTCAAGGTTTGAAAAAACCTAAAAACCATGGAGACGCAACATTCAGTTGATATCCACAACCCAAATTTCAAAGGTTCGAAAAAACCAAGAAATCATGGAGATGCAACATTGCAGTTGATATCTACAACCTAAAGGTTCGAGAAAACCGCAAATTTCAAAAATCATGGGGAAATGACATCAAGTCAGTACCCGCAAAACCAAAATTTTTGAAAAGCAAGGAAGCGACATTCCATCGATACTTGCACCCAGACCCGTGAGGATGCGACATTTCATCGATACTCGCAACTGAATGAGCAAAGATGCGACATTCCATTGATAATTGCAAGACCATTTAGCAGGGAGGCAACTTTTTGTCGATACTTGCAATTTTACCAAAACCGGCTAAATGCCACCAAAACAGGCTATAAATGCCACAAACCGGCTATCAATGCCACAAAACCAAACCGGGTATCAATGCCATAAAGAAAACTGGTTATCAAGGCCATAAAACAAACCGGCTATCAATGCCACAAACCAAAAACTTGGCTTTAAAAAAAACCCGGCTATAAATGCCACAAACCGGCTATCAATTTCACAAAACAAACCGGCTATCAATGCCATAAAAATCTGGCTCCCATGCCAAAACAATCATTTGACAAAAGATTTTCACAAAATGACAAGCTTTTGATCAAATCCCATTTAGCAATTGCTTTCATCACAAAAAGATTTAAGTGAGCATAGGGAAAATAAAAAAAAAAATTATCCCATTTAGCAATTGCTTTCATCACAAAAAGATTTAAGTGAGCGTAAGGAAAAGAAAAAAAAAAGCATCCCATTTAGCAATTGCTTTCATCGCAAAAAGATTTACGTTAGCGTAGGAAAAAAAAAACAAAAAAAAAACATCCCATTTAGTAATTACTTTCATCACAAAAAGATTTAAGTGAGCGTCGAAAAAAAAAGAAAGAGTACCAAAAAATACATGCAGTACCCAAAAAAAAAGTGTTCACAAGCACTACAAAAAAAAAAGAGTACAAAAAAATACATGTGGTACCAAAAAAAAAGAAGAATGATAGTTTCTGCTACAAAAAAAATCAGGAGCTCAATCAAAAATGGTCTCCACCCAAAATTTGAGCTCCTCAAGCAAACTTTTGGCCTCAGCCGTCAGAGTTTCCAGGGCACGCTTCTTCAGGAACTTGTCATGAGATGCTGGGGTAGGCTGTAACCCTTCTTTCACACCGGAAAGCTTATCTCGAGCAGTTTGCCATTGTTTGTCCTCTTGAAACTTCCTTTCAAGAACTCAATCAGCATCTGCAACCTGGCGAATCAGAGCACTCTCCCTATTGTGAGCCTCTGTTATAGTAGCCCACTTGGCAGCGACTTGTGCCTTTAAATGCTCAAGACGTTTCCTGGCCTCATCGACCTCCCTATCAAGGATGTAAGGTCATGTGTCAGCCTAATGATAGCTAGCTCTTCTAAGTTCTTTTCTCGGACTAGCTGCTTCCTGCCTTGTGTAGCCTCATTCAGGTCAGACTTAGCCTTATCAGCAGGGTCCACGAACATCTCCTTGAAGAAACTGGTTCGTCAGCAAAACCCATGGTCTCAAACCACTTGTCACCCAGTGCAATGATCCTATCAACGATCGCCCTGGCAACTGTGACATCCAGACCAGCCTCTTCGGCATCACCGAGAATCTCCTGCACATGCTGGATCATGCCAAATCCAGCATCCAAGTGTCCAACAAGGAGAGTCTCAATCCAAGAGCTTAGAAACCCGCACCACCACCTTCTCCGCAAAGAAGAAGAAATGGCCCAACTGAAGCTTAGCCCCACTCCGTCGGTCGGCTACTCATATCATGCCCTGTTGGAAGAGGAACAAAAGAACTCTTTTCAGTCGGAGCTGCTGGGGAGAGAATCTCAGCAGGAGGTACCCCCCTCCACCATGTCAGAATTGGTTGCAGAAGTCTCTACCTCTGGATCAACCTCTGGCATCCCTTGCTCTGGTTTTGAAGGAAGCAATGGACTCTCCTCTGTCGCTTCAAAACCTTCCAAAGAAACACAAAAAGGTATGAATATGATCCTGTTTAAAAAATCATTCTCAGGGTTATTACTATAAAATAACTTCTTCGACGACTGGCGGAACACTTTCTTCCTCCATGAACTCATCGGAAGCATCGTCAACATTTGCGTCCATCGATGGTTCAAAGTCATTGGAATCCCGTGGCAAGTCAGCCGACAAGAAAAATGTTTAGCAAACCAAGTCACATACAAAAAAAAAAGAGAAAGCAAAAGAAGTCATAACCAGTTGGAGATTCTGGAATCACTCAAGAGTCCCTCGGTTCTTCTTCTGGTGCCACAACTGGATCCGGTACCGCCTCATCGACAGGAACCTCAGGCATCGCCAAGTCTTCATCCTTTGCTAATTAAAAAGATCAGCAGGGGTAGAAAGCAAATCAAGACATTGAAAATTCCATGAAAGAAACAAAAAGAGAAAGTGGAAGAATCATACCTTCACCGGAGGTCTCTTCTTCTTGGCTCCTCTTTTCCGGAGGCTCGTCAGCATACCCTGGCACCTCCTCATTGATAGTAAAAGGGACTTCTATGTCAGGAGAGTCCTCATGTGGCCCCTCGCTGCTACGATGACTCCTCTTCCTCTTACCCCTGCAGGCTCGCCTCCTAGAAGAACCTGCCCCACTGTCAGAGTCAGGTTTCCCACTTGACTCCTCACTAGATGGTCTACTCTTGCCAGTAGACTCCACGGAAGCTCACCTCTATGCCGCTTGCTTCCAAGCATCAAGCTCAGCTTCCTCCTATTCTAGCTGCTCTAAGGGCTCATCAGGTACCCCCGAACAGCTTCAGGACCAATGACGCCCTGGTCACCGAGATAGCCTATCTTGTGCTTCTCTCCAGAAAGGAAACCCAAACTTCCTCTCGCCGGACGCCATCCGACTTTCCAATGCCTTTTCCAGAAGACAGCTTTGCATCAAGTCCTTCTTGGAAAGCCTCGATATGCCGAAAAGCTCTCCGCAAACCACTTCGTGAAGCCGACAGTTTGAAAAGTCGACAACACAGGATAAGAAATCATCGCAGTAGTGTCTTCAGCATAAAAGGCCCATGCATTTATGCCATCCTGCAAACCTCCAAAACGCTTCACCATACTCGAAGGCGCTCTAACAACGCCTTGAGAAAAGCCTAACTGTAGTGCAAAGTGAGAAGGCACATACGGCTGGATATTGATGAAAAGATGTCTACGGTACACCATCGTGCCGACACATATTCTGAAAAGCCACTCATTCTCTGCATTGTCAAGGAGTAATGCCTTCCCGACCCCGCCCTGGTAGAGTCACGGGAGGCACCAAAATCAAAAGCCTTCTTCCGCAACTTTCGAGAAAGCTTCACTGAAGACTACCCATCTCAACGTCCTTGAGCCATCGGTTCCTCATGCGGGCAAACAAAAGCGATTCAAAACACGACTTTGCCCTTAGCCAATCGAATCATCAGAGGATCATCATCCCGTACAGCACCCAGCCGGTGAAAGCCAGGACAGTGGTATACATACCACGAAAAAGATATGGGCTGAAAATACCCTATTCATAGGGAGCCCAAGCCGAACCAAAAAAGCTGCAGCCTGCAGTTCGGTACACAGATAGGAGTAAAGAGCTGGCACCAAAGCAAGCTGCTCTCAAACGCCATCCGACAAGCTGGAAAAATACAATGCCGCCTGATGTGCGTTCCATCTCCGCCAACAAAAACCCCGGTCTTGATTACATTTGTCATCTTCACCCAGGTTGGAGGATCTTCCCTTTTAGAGCACGTGGGAGAAAGGCTCATGATCGAGACGGTGCGATCAAATGTCGACCGGGGGTAGCAACAATCTTCTTCTCACCATCAGCTGTGAAAGAGAACTGAAAACACCTCCTCTGGTATGTCATGTCATCAGGGACTGCATCACTAAAGAGGAAGGTAGGCTGGGCAAAACCCTTTGATCGTCTATCACCCAAGGACGGTGCTTACCATGATCTTATAAAACTCCTCACTCTTGAGAGCGATCAGTCGCTGCCTTATCTCATCTCTGTTGAGGGAGTCACACTCTTCCAGGTTTCTCTCAACATACTGGACCTTCTCCCAGGCCTGCTGAACGGCCGGATTAGAAGATCTAGCAGATCAACGAGGTACACTTGTAGCAGGCTCTTACCCTTGTTCGTTTTGGATGAACCACCTGCAAAAGGTTGGAAAGAAAAAGATCAATCATCAAAATGACAGGATTTTCGCTAAAAAAAATTTGGAAAAATTTTGACATGACTCCGAGGTAATCCAAAGAAAAAGGAAATACCCCGAAAGAAATAGAAATCTTGAAGATGGGCTCAACATTGTTGCGAGCTCCGAAACTCCAAACTTTCGAAAACCTCAAAGTCTTCGCAAGATCAGGAAGGGCTCAACATCGCTGCTAGCTCCAATTCCAAATTTGCAAAAACTTTCAGTTTTCTTGAGAAAGAGAACTTACTTGAAGCCATTGATGGAGAAGAAGTACAGAAAAGCTTGAAGATCCTTGAAGAACAAAAACTCTTGGTCTTGGAGCACTTGAGATTGTTGCAAAAGAAAGCAATAAAAGCAAGAGATCCACCTCCTATTTGCTTTTAAGAGAGAGCAAACCAAGAAGGAAAGAAGAAAGTGGTAAGTGTTACTAATTAGTAACCTTACCAAAAGAAAGAAATTAGAAAGATTCTTTCCCAAAAGAAAGATATCTTGAGGGATTCTCTCCCAAAAAAGAAAACAATGAGAGATTTTCTCCTAAAAGATAGGAGATTTGAGATATTCTCTCCTAAAGAAAGATATATTGAGATATTCTCTCCCAAAATAAAGGGAACATGAGAAATTCTCTCCAAATAAAGATATCTTAGATATTCTCTATCCAAAGGAGATTTTTTATATTCTTTAAAAATGACACCATATGAGATCTAAGCCATTTCAAAAGCTTAAGGTCCCATGGGTTAGCCCATATGAGCCAGGTTTGACCACCTAGGCACTTAAAAAAAAAATGGGTTTTAGTCAAAGAGAAATCCCTCTTACCAAGAGCTTACAAAAAGGTTCCATGCCTCTTTGAGTTGATTGGACCATACAAAAAGAATTCTAAGCCCATGAGCTTCCAAAAATCAAACCAACCAGCCTTATATTCCAAATTGAGCTAAAATCTTGAAATTGACATTCTACAAAAAATCCAAACCAAAACCTGGTCCACTAACTTGCCACATACAGCTTTTTAGGTCATAAGACCAAAACCAAAAACCAAAAACCTGATCCCCTAACTTGCCACAAATCCTGTTAGGTCACAAGATCAAAACAAAATCGACCCCCCAATATTCCACATATAGCTTGTTGGGTCACACGGTCAAAACCAAGCCGACCCCTAACCTGCCACATACAGCTTGTTAGGTCACAAGGTCAAAACCCAAATCCACATCCCTGATGCCATCTTCAAAATTTGCCTCGATGGTACTTGATTCTTTTCACTACCATAAAATTCCCCTGGAAGCTCAAAAGGCTACAAATAACCAAAAGAAAGACTGCTCAAAGACTCTTGGTCAAGTCAGAAGCCTCCTTCAAAAATATCCTTCGAGGCACATCGACCCAAAGTTAAGCAACTTGTCGCTACACCTCGAGGGGGCATTTGTTGACACCAAAAATGTCACTTTGCTTCTTCATATCTAAAAAGCTACATGAAGTCGGAACCTACCATAAATAGGTAATGCTAATTCCAAAAAATCAAATATTGTCAGAATCAAACAAACTCTACAAGATCCTTCAAGATAGCTAAAGAGGAGTTCAAAACAAGTTTCAGGCCATTTCAAATCATTGGCCTAACTCGCTTCTCCAGCAGCTAAAAAGGAGCTCCCGACTGTGAAAGCATCGGAGACACCAAAAAGAAGCTCCTCGAGACCATGGTTTCTAAGACAGAGCCTATGGATCATCTCAAAATGACTCAACAGGTTCCCTTCAAATCTCAAGTCAATCGGACATCGGTTGACCGCACATAAAGCCGCTAATCTTCATCGCGAAAAACAAGTCTACTGGCGATAGGACCCAATCATCAAGCCTATGGTTGGTCTTATTTATTGCTCAGAAGGCTTCACCCCAAATCTCAGGTCATTCTGACATCGTTTGATCCAGTTTCAGCTTTTGACGGAAAATCGGCAGCTCTACGCGACAAAGTCTTCGGCTTTCCCGGAAAATTAGAAACTTTGCACTCTAAAATGCAAGGATTCTTATCAAGTTTTCTACAAGGAAATTAGGCCAATAAATGATAAAAAATGTCAACAAAAAATACAGAAGAAAAAAGAATCGAAAAAAATAAAAAATGGCCGCAAAACGGGACAAAAAGGGGGGAAATCCCCCAGGGTCGCAGGCCCCTGCGACCCTGGCCCATTGTCGCCTGCGACCATGGAGCCTGGAATCGCCGAGTTCGCCTCGGAAAGCCCATTTTTCATCATTTTTTGCGATTCGAAGCTTCCAACTCCTTGGATTTTCCAAAATTCATACTTTTGAGGCGCCGAATCCTTTGACATCCATCGAAATCACGGGTCAATCATCAAGAGTATCAAAATCAACATTGATCACCAACCGGTCGACCAAAAAAGTGTGATTTCTACCCGACTGATCGAGAAATCGACAGGACAGATGGCACAGACCCGCTGTTGGCAAGCAATACCTGAAGCTACATGGTCATCCGATGTTGATCTACATGAAGATCGATCGATGATCATCGCCAGAAGAATCCCAAAAGACGCGGCATGGCCCGCAACTCTTCAACTGCTCGGCGACCACTTAATGCGATTAATTGACTAGCTTTATTGCAGTCATTAATTCATTTCTTTGGACGGCCCAATTAGAAGCAAGCAAATAGGAGGTACAAGTCAATTGATCATGGCATTTAACCCATGAAACTCCTCCCATCATGGCGATTAAAGGCGATTAAATGCCCTCAATCTCCACCGGCCAATCAGAAGCCAAGAAAAAGGAGTTGCAAAATAAAGGAATTAAACCTTGTAACTCCTCCCATTATGCGGCTTAATGACAATAAAATCCTATAAACCCTCCAAAATGGCTACCAAGAGCCTATAAATAGGAGAGCATTCCAAAGAATCCCAGATCGGAAGAAAAAACAGAGATCCCAGATCAGAAAAAAGCACAGAAAATCCGAGAGAAAGAAGAAAAAAAAACTCTGCCGAGGTTCTGCACCGGCCACCGCTACAAAGTGACAAAAGTCCCTTGGGGGGCACCCCCCAAGGTCATTGCCTTCTCCTTCTGCCTCCAATGGCTTAGACGTGGCTTTTCAGCCCGTCTACTTAGCTTTTTATTGGACATAGGACCTCCATTTGGTCTTTGTCCTCTAAAAACCTGAGGTTATAGGCAAGCCAAGCGAATCAAGAGCATCCTCTGTTCTCATCTACATGGATGATGGCGAAGTCCACACATGGCTTGCGACCGTCAATCTGAACGAGTCGCCCACAATCTCCTAAGAAGTTTGATCCTCGTTTTCTTGCTTTTCATTGTAGTTTGTATTTTTCTAAATAAACAAAACTCACAACTCTTGTCTTTCATTATTGATAAGAATTGTAAATCGGCTATAAAACCAAAATCGGTTATAAACGCCAAAAATCGACTATAAATGCCAAAAAATTGCCTTTCACGGCAAATCAAGAAAAATGTCTCTTCTCTTAAATATATGTGCAATGGAAACTCGAAAGAAGTTGATTTCCTTTTTACTTGCGAAGGTCGATCTCTGGATCACCACTTGTAATTCCAAGTAAAATAGAAAATCTGACACAGCCACATAAAAAAATGTTGATACCCGCTTTTGCCCCCCGGGCGCGAAAGGGTCGTACCCAACGGACTCGCTGTCCATCAAGCTGGCTCCACTCGGTGGGACTCGTTCATTTGAGAACACGATGCTAGAAATGAAATATTTGCATATCATATCTATTGCTCTATGCTTATACTTCTTTTCTGGATTCCTTGGTTACTTTCTAATTGGTGGCCTATGTTGGATTCCGCATCTAAAAAAATGAGATGAGATTTTTTGGAAGTTTCTATTTCTTTGAATTTATTTCCACTCTTTCTCTTTTCAAAAAAAAAAAACAAAAATAAATCAGATTTCTCAATTTGGATTCAAAATTGAGAAACTTTGATCCTCTCTTATCGTTCATCGTGCTTGCAGAAATGCTGAGCTTGTTCGACTAAGGTTTTGGGCCATCGTTTATCTTCGATGTCTATTTGAGATAAAAAAATCAAAAAAATCAGATTTTTCAGTTTGGATTCAAAACTGAGAAACTTTGATCCTCTCCTATCATTTATCATGCTTGCAGAAATGTTGAGCCTGTTCGACTAAGGTTTTGGGCCATCGTTTTTCTTCGATAAGTCTATTTGAGATCTAAAAAAAAATTTCAAAAAAATTAGATTTTTCAGTATGGATTCAAAATTGAGAAACCTTGATCCTCTCCTATCGTTCATCGTGCTTGCAGAAATGTTGAGCCTGTTCGACTAAGGATTTGGGCCATCGTTTCTCTTCGATGAGTTCATTAAAAAAATCAGATTTTTCAATTTGGATTCAAAATTGAGAAACCTTGATCCTCTCCTATCGTTTATTGTACTTGCAGAAATGTTAAGCCTGTTTGACTAAGGACTTGGGCCATCGTTTCTCTTCGATGAGTTCATTAGTGATCTAAAAAAGAAAATAAAAAAAAATCAGATTTCTCAGTTTGGATTCAAAATTGAGAAACCTTGATCCTCTCCTATCGTTCATCGTGCTTGCATAAATGTTGAGCCTGTTCGACTAAGGATTTGGGCCATCGTTTCTCTTCGATGAGTCTATTTGAGATCTTAAAAAAAAAAAGACATAGACCACTAAGGTTAAACCAATTGCGTTCTTTGATCACGGTTGATTCAAGAAAAGCCTTGTCCAGAGTGTGTAGACAGCTTGACTGTTCTAGGCAAGGGTCCTCCAAACGGGTTCATTAAGTAATCCTACCCTTACTTGGGGGCAATTCTATTAATTGAGATTTCATAAGACCGGGTTAGGAGGCCAATGTGTACTCTCTCTTCTTTTAAATAAAATTCTTTTTCAAAATAAAAATTTTAAAATAATAATAAATAAAAAAATGATTTTCAAAAAAAAAATCTTAAAAAGAAATAATAAAAAAAAAGATTTTTTAAAAAAATCTTCAAAAAAAAGAGATTTTTTCAAAAAAAAAAATCTAAAAAAAAAAACTTCCGTCATTTTGGGGTTCAGATCGGAGAAATTTTGGTCTCCTCCCTTCTGAGCACTGGCGCTCGCGGAAATCGTTGAGCCCATGTTCAAATTGGAAAGCCTTTTGCTCTCTTTGATGAACCAGATCTTGACCTTTCAAAAAAAAAAAAAAAAACTCGTCATTTTTGGATTTAGATCCGAGAAATTATGGTTCATTCTCTTCTGGGTACTAGCGCTCGCGGAAATCGTTGAGCCCGTATTTGGATCGGAATACCATTTGATCTCTTTGATGAATCCAATCTTGACCTTTCAAAAGAGAGATTCTCATCTCTTGGATGTGATCTCCAAACATTTGTGTCTAGCGGTACTAGTACCCCCTTTCAGAGTCTCCTGTATTCACGACCGACACGTTTGTAACTCCAACCTTATATTCTTCTTACATCGAGCAAGCTCTGCTTCTCGATAAGTCGAATTTAGGTTCACAATTGCTTTTAGCAGTCATTGGAACGCTCATTCTGGGCTCACCATACCTGCGATCAGAACAATTGTACCATCTATGCCTTTTTGCCTTCTTCATATTGCTTGGGTCATATCCCTCTAGCGATTTGAAAAGACAAAGCCATAAAACTTCCCATTTATGATCATTATTTCTTGTGATTACTAATGGATGTGGTCTTAGCTTAGAAAAATTTCAAAAACTAACAATGGCAGCTTCGCTAACCATTACTTTCGATGAGAACAACCACCAGCTCATGCTTCAACAGAAGCAAACCACGCGCACCTACAAGCGCCCTATCAGCTGCCGAAGCGTCAACTCCCTGGGCAACTCTCTGAACTCCGGGTCGACCTCGACTTCCCGGACTATCGTCTTTGGGACGCTGGGACAATTCCCACTTCCTGAAGAACAAACTGCTCATTCCAAGAAGCAGAAGCTTGCCTCTCAACGTGTCACTACCGTGACACCAAAGGCGAGCACCAAAAGGCCTGAAGCCCGTGGCACCCCCACGAAGCCTCGACCCGCAAACGACCAGGTCTATCCCAAACTTGGTCCCCAAGACCTTCATCAAACAAAGAAGGTCCCAAACATCCACCAAGCCAGCATACCTGGCCCCATTCTAGGAGAACCAGTTCTACCCTCTTGCTTGCATGAAAGAGGAGAGACTCATCTCCAACCTGACTCCCAAGTCAACCCAGCATGAGCTGGCTTGTTCTTACAAGCCCAAAATCAGATCATGCATCACAAGGCCTCTGCAAGTACCTGCTAAGGCCCACAATCCTGCAGTTCGACCCCTCATCTCTACGGGCGAACTCGAAAAATTCAAAGCTTCGCTGCAACAGGCGAAGGACCGGGTTCGCATCCTGTCCTTGCCCAACTACAAAGAAGACAGGCTCGGTTGCTGCGCGCCCAAGGGAGCACATCCTTCATTGTCAAAGCCCAGCCAAAGCTGACCGAAGCTCAAATTGCTCATCGTATACGCCGCCGCGCGTCATATCGACAAAATAGATTAGAGAAGCAAAGGACCCAGCCTCCTATGCTTCAAGTCTCTCACAAATGGGTCGAAAAAGAAAGTCCCAACCAAGTTGTTGCTGTCCATATGGTTGGAAAAACCAGAAGACACCAAAAGTTAGCAACAAAAATCCATGTCTGACATCCGGTGACTCGCAGTGTCTCCAGGACAAGAAGACATTCAGAAGAATCCCCTGCTCCTTCAAGCAAAGGACGACAGAGTGATCCTTCCTCAAGCTCTTCGTAAAAAGAATGAGCCCCAGCTCAGTCACCAGGACAATTTCTTCATTCAAATCTTGAGGGATGAATGTCCTGGCTATAAGTTCTGAGCCACCACCTCGCAATCCACCTCAAGATGATGCGCTCGCACGCATCCAGTAGTTGGACAAGGCCAGCAGATGATTGAAACTCTGATGGAAAACTTTCTCCTCACCTTCCAAAATCAGGCGAACAATGAACCTCCTCCGAATCATCAAAATGATGAGGTAAATGGAGAAGAAATGAGTCACGCGCCCTTACTAAAAAGGACGTAGACAGTATCCTCGCAAAAGCAAAAGAATAGGATATACTCAAGGAGCATGGGAACAAGCCACCATATCCCTTATGGATGGACTCGGTCCCATTCCCCACAAAATTCAAGCATCCTTCTTTCCAAACATATACGGGGAAAGGATCTGCCAGACAGCACGTCATCCACTTCAAGATCCTAACGGGAGCTATCGCGGATCAAGATGCACTCAAGATCCGCCTCTTTGCAAGTACCCTAAAAGTTACGGCCTTCGATTTGTACTCCACTTTGTTAGAGGACTCCATCCAAAATTGGGCCATGCTAGAGACACGCTTCCTGACTCACTTTAAAGGTGAGGATCATCTCGCTACTATGGCGCAGTTGTGCAGCCTAAAACAGGGGGAGAATGAGTCAACATATGACTTCATTCACAAGTGGAAAGCAATGGCATACAAATGCTCTGATGTATTGCCACAAGCGTCGCTAGTCGACATTTGCTGAAACAACATGAGAGCTAGAATCTGCTCCATGATCATCGGCAACAAATCAAAGAACCTGAGAGAACTCCTAGAAGCTTCCATGGAAGCTGAAACGGTAATCAAAGACCTCGACAGTCAAAAATCATCAAGAAAAGAGCCAACTGCCATTGGAACCTCTAAACAAAGAAAAAAGAGGTCCTCAATGTGCAGACCAAGTCAAATTTTGCCGATCAACTTTGTCTTCTTCGCCGAATTCGTTTGAAGCCCCGAGACCATGTTTTGAGCCCGAGAAGTTCTTTAAGTTGTGGGCCCCATCCCACTTACTATATATAGAAAGCTTCTTCTTCTTTTTCCCATTTCTGGCAAAAACCCTAGAGGAGAAGAGAAACCCCAGCCCTAAGGGTTTTCCTTACCTTTTCTTGCTTCTTCATCTTCAATCCCCACTAAACTAGTGCTAATGGAGAATTAGTTGTTATAATCTTCTTCCTCATCTCAAGGCCTTCATCTTGACACCATTTTTGAAGAAAACCCCCACTCCAAGATTACTTTGGACAACACCTTGCTTTTTGAAGAACTTCTTGTAAGTGTTTTCCTAAAAGTTTTATAATCTTGTTTGTTTAGCCCTAGGGTAGCTTATTTCAATTATTGGAAGATTCCGTTTTGTTTTAATTGGATTTTGATATTTAGGGTTTGGATTTGGGGGTTTTGTGTATAGGTGTTTGATTGTGGAATTAAGAGGTGATTAGAGCTCAATTTGAATTGCAATTGGACCCAAGGCAAGTGGATGAAATGATTCTCATGTGTTTTATCATGTTTTATGCAAAATCTTGATTTGTCTTCATTGATGGTTTTAATGATTATCATGTTTGATATTTAGTCTTATTGATTTTGAACGATGATTTGATGAGATAATGAGGCAAGGAATAGCCCAATTAATTGTGAAGATATGTATGGAAGAAGGGGAAAGAAAGGAAATGGATAGGAGTTGGACAAGAGAAGGATTCAACCAAATGGGTTGAGGTTCGCTACAGGGCCGATCGATCGCCCATCAGGTCCGATCGATCGGACTGTAATTAACTGAGAGGGTTTGCAGGACCGATCGATCGCCCATCAGGTCCGATCGATCGGACTGTAAATAACTGAGAGGGTCTTCAGGACCGATCGATCGCCCTTCAGGTCCGATCGATCGGACTGAATAAAATGAACTGTAAAATGAGAGAATTATGGGACTATTTTCCAGATTCACCCCAAGTCCATACTCAAGTCCAATTCAGCTCTATCCCTTATCTTCTTATTTGAAGACATTGAACCTATAATGATGCATTCAAACCCATGAAAGATTGGGGTATATTGTGAAGGGCTGTAGTGTGGAAGTATGTTTGGAGGCCCAATGCTATTCAAGGATGGGTAAGGCATTATATGAAGTCCGAAGGAAGGAAGAACCTCATCGTGGAAACTCCATGAGGTTTTCTAGATTGATCAATGTGTATAAGGACCCGGAATGTCCCTAACTCTTAAAGAGTACCAAAATTTCATCATAACCGACATACGGGACCCTATTCGCACTGATTCAATCCTAGAAACCCCATTGTTGGCCTGTAAATGATGAAAACTATTTGTATTTAATTTTCAACTAAACTCTTATTTTGGGATTTCAAACCAACTTGATATGACTGGACTGTTACAAGAGTACTAAAAGTGATGTGTTTAGCTTTTGCTAACTGTATATGGCGACTTGAGATGGATGTGTATTTGTGCCTATGGCACCCCGTTTCTTACTGTGCATATGATTTGATTTATCGTATTTGACCTATGAGTCGGCACCACTGAGCTTGGACGACCTCGTCGGTTTGATCCTCCGACTTGGGGTTCCTTCCCCTCCGATAGCCAGCTGCAGTCTGGAATGTGCAGAGTTTTTACCCGGTTCGCTACCGTGGTCCCGCAGAGTATATATATATATTAGAATATTTATAGTTGTTCCTCCTCACCTCGTGTGACTGAGGACAATGATCTGTTAGGGTATGCGCTCTCTTCACTTCGGTGAAGGGAGGATCTAGCTTGTGGGGTTGCCATCTTGACAGTTTCCAAATCCTTGTTACCTTACATGATTTATTGCATATGTACTCTTTTGAAATGACATATGTCTTTTACAAAGTTCATTGTTTATCCATAAGTTTTCTTAACTCTTGCATAGCATCATTGTTTTATTATTGTTATGTCTTTTCACCCACCTGCCAGACCGTCGTGTCTGATCCATTTATTTTGGTACTCAGGTCCCGAGCTCTTTGCCATTGAGGAGGAGCCAGAGGAGGCGGTCGGTGGACCGCAGCGTGTGATTGAGTGGCAAGCTGATGATGTCATGTAGACATTTGGCTTTGCCTTGAGACGATACACTTGGGACTTGATATCTTTGTTTTAGATTTCTTTGGGTTGTACGGTCTTTGTTGACCGATATTTTGGGGTTTTAATTAACTGATACTTTGTAAATACTTGAATTTACTTTGGGGAAAATGCTTATGATCATTGCTCATCCTGATACCTTATCATTTAACCATAATCTGTCTTGTTTATGAGATTGAATAGTACTCATGTGATTTGCTACACGCTTCCGCAATTATAAATGTGTTTGATATGGTTACATGTGAGATGATGTGTAAAGATAATCCTCACCGCGGAACCCTGTGGGAAATCACGTGCACGGATAAATATTCTTTTAATTCCGTGTGCGTTTTAGCCAAAGAGATGCACGTGGCGCGGCATCAACCCACCGTCCCGACCTCCCGGACTCGGATCCTTCCCCTTTCGGTCCGGGGTCGCGACAGGACTGGTATCAGAGCGGGACATGTTTCAGGCAATTAAAAGAAACTAGAAACTTAAGTACGTGGCGAGGATCCGTTAGATAGAATCGTGTGAGCAATGTGTGACCACCCTGTACTTGGTTTATATGTGCTAACAATTGTTTTGCAGCGTTATGCCACCTCGCAAAAGAACAGCAAACAGTAATCACATTGCCAGTAACAGTGAGAGTGCAGGGCTTAGTACAGAGGAACTTCAGGACAACAATATGCAGAATCAATTCCAACAGATGATGCAGGCTATGCTAGACCAACAACGCAAGCAAATGAAAATCAGGCTAGGCTCCAAGCACAAGCATTTGAGACACAGACCAGATTGCAAGAACAGATGCTTAAGAAAGATGAGGATCATGCTAGGGAGATAGCTCAAATGCAGGCACAGTTGTTGGGAATATTGGAGAGGAGACCGGAACCAATCCCAGTTGCACCACCTGGTCCGGTAAACATTAGAGGGAATGATCCTAATGTGCTGTATGAGCGGTTCAGGAAGAGAGGACCGAAAGAATTTTTGGGGACTGAGGACCCAATGGCAGCAGATGATTGGCTTGAGCACACCGAAAACATATTCGAGATATTCATATGTACCGGTGTAACGTGTACAGCTTGCAGCCTCTATGTTTGTGGGTTTAGCAGATATTTGGTGGAAGACCGTCAGGACAGAATATAGGGAAATGGCTGATGCAGAAGCTTGGGTTAACTTCAAGAGACAGTTTGGAGAGAAATACGTACCTGCACATGTCAAGAGACAAAAGGCAGCAGAATTTCAACAACTTGTACAAGGGAACATGACAGTCCTCGAATACCTTACCAAATTCGAGAGATTGTCAAGGTATGCTCCAGAGCTGATAGACACTGTTGAGAAGAAGATAACCAAGTTCCTTGAGGGACTTCACCCGATTATTGAGAGGGATGCTACCGGGGTTGTACCACCCGTTACCTTTGAAGAAGCTGTCAAGAGAGCATACAAATTTGAGAACTTCACAAACAAGATTGTCAAGAACCAAGGAAAGGGTCAAGGCAGCAGAACAATCAACAAAGAAACAATCAGAACAAGAGGCCAAGACAAGAGCAAAATGTGCAAAATCCGGATGCTTGTATCCATTGTGGGAAACATCATGGGAATGCCCAATGTCGTACTATCACGGGAGCATGTTTTAGATGTGGTTCATTGGACCACCAAATGAGGGATTGCCCAAGGCCAGATAGACAAATAGACACAACAAGGAGTACAGCGTCAGGCACCACCTCAGAATGCATTGGTAGTTCAGAATCAAGCAAGGCCACTACAACAACAGGCACCTCATCAACAGTTTAGGCCACACAACAACAGCAACAACAGGCCCGTCAGCAAGGGCAGAATCAGAATCAAATCAGCGTCCTCAGAACAAAAGGAATGCACCACAAGGCAGGCAACAGCAAGGGCAGAACAGGCCACCACAAAGGGCACAACTCTATGCTGTCAATAGAGCTGATGCGGAGGCTGAAGGCAATGTAGTGGAAGGTACACTTCTCGTTGTGGTTTTGATGCTAAGGTTTTGTTTGACCCTGGCTCTACTCACTCATTCCTATCTCCAAAATTTGCTATGTTGATTGATATGCATGCTAGAGAGTTGAGTTTCATTTGACTGTGACTACCCCTTTAGGTAAGGAAGTTGTTTGTAGAACTTTTTACCCTAGTTGTCCAGTCATGATAGGAGAAGTAGTATTACCGGCAGATCTCATTTTATTAGAGATGCAGGATTTTGATGTCATCCTAGGGATGGATTGGTTAGCAGGATACCATGCTACTATGGATTGTTTCCATAAGACCCTAACTTTTAAGTTAGAGGAGACCCAAGCAGGGGTGTTGTTTCAGGGAGAGAGGAGTAATTCTGGTGCAGGTTTATTTCATCAGCATTGAAGGCTGATAGGCTTCTAAAAAGTGGTTGTGAGGGTTATTTGGCGTTTATCACGGAGGATAAACGGTCCCAAGGGGTGGAGGAGATCCAATTGTTTGTGAGTTTCCGGATGTTTTCCCGGAGGAGATACCAGGATTGCCACCCATTAGAGAGATAGACTTCACTATTGAGTTGTTACCGGGGCCGCTCCGATATCTATCGCACCTACAGAATGGCTCCGGCAGAATTGGGAGAGTTGAAGATGCAATTGCAAGAACTTTTGAACAAAGGTTTTGTGAGACCTAGTGTGTCACCGTGGGGAGCACCAGTTTGTTTGTGAAGAAGAAGGATGGTTCTATGAGAATGTGTATTGACTATAGAAGATTGAACCAAGTGACCATCAAAAACAAATATCCGTTGCCAAGGATAGATGAATTGTTTGATCAGTTGCAAGGAGCTGCTTACTTTTCGAAGATTGATTTGAGGTCAGGCTACCATCAGTTGAGGGTTAGAGACTCAGATGTACCAAAAACAGCCTTTCGGACAAGATATGGACACTATGAATTTCTAGTGATGCCATTTGGTTTGACTAATGCACCGGCAGTTTTCATGGCATTGATGAACAAAATATTTGCGGAGTATTTGGATCAGTTTACAGTGGTGTTTATTGATGATATTTTGGTGTATTCCAAGACCAAAGGAGAGCACGAAGAACATTTGAGGATAGCACTCCAGCTTTGAGGGAGAATCAGTTGTTTGCAAAGCTTAGTAAGTGTGAATTTTGGTTGGACCAAGTCACATTTTTGGGTCATATCATCTAAGAAGGATTATCAGTGGACCCGTCCAAGATTGAGGCAGTCATGAATTGGGATAGACCGAAGAATGCATCAGAAATCAGGAGTTTTCTTGGATTGGCAGGGTATTATCGGAGGTTTGTGCAAGGATTTTCGTCGATTGCGTCACCTTTGACGAAGTTGACAAGGAAGAATGCACCATATGTTTGGACAGACAAGTGTGAAGCTAGTTTCCAAGAGCTGAAGAAGAGATTGACTACAGCTCCAGTCCTTACTTTGCCATCTGGGAGCGGCGGTTTTACCATTTTTACCGATGCTTCCAATGTTGGACTTGGATGCGTGCTAATGCAAGATGGGAAGGTAGTTGCATATGGGTCACGGCAGTTGAAAGATCATGAGAAGAACTATGCAACACATGATCTGAGTTGGCGCAGTGTTTTAGCTTTGAAGATGTGGAGACACTACCTCTATGGAGAGAAGTTTGAGGTTCACTCCGATCACCGTAGCCTACAGTACTTGTTTTCTCAGAAGGAGTTGAACATGAGGCAGAGGAGATGGATGGAATATATTAAAGACTATGATTTTCCAATCAAGTATCACCCGGGAAAGCGAATGTAGTTGCAGATGCCTTGAGCAGAAAGTCAGTGAGCATGGCAAGTCTTCGGGGGACTTATGTGGTACAGCAGTTAGAAGAGTTGGGTGTAGATTTTCAGCCACTAAGAGAAGGTGTCATGTTAGCAAACATGTCAGTGTCAGAACCTTCTTTCATTCAGAAGATCAAAGAGATCAGTTGCAAGACCCAGAGTTGGCTAAGATTTTGAGCATATAGCAGATCGTCCGGATTTTCGTGTTGTGATGGAGTTTTGTATTACCGAGACCGTCTGTGTGTGCCTAACTTGGAGGACTTGAGGAATGATATCATGTCTGAGGCCATATACCAAGTATTCCATACACCGGGCAGTACGAAGATGTACCAGAATTTGAAGGGCAGATTTTGGTGGAATAACATGAAGAGAGAGATAGCAGCTTTCGTCTCTCGTTGTATGACATGTCAGTTGATCAAGGCAGAACATCAGAAGCCTCCAGGGTTACTACGACCATTAGAGATTCCGGAATGGAAATGGGAGCATATTACCATGGACTTCATATCGGGTTTACCGAAGACTAGTAAGGGAAATGATGCTATTTGGGTCATAGTTGACCGTCTCACCAAGTCAGCTCATTTCCTACCGATGAAGACTGGAAGAAAATGCATATGTTACCTTGGCACAGTTGTTTGTCACAGAAATTGTCAGTCGTCATGGACAGCCAGTTTCCATCACATCCGATAGAGACAGCAGATTTGTCTCAAGATTTTGGAAGACATTGCATGAGTCTATGGGTACGAAGTTACAGTTCAGCACAGCCTATCACCCACAGACCGATGGTCAGTCAGAAAGGACAATTCAGACACTTGAGGATATGCTTCGAGCTTGTGTGTTAGATTTCAAGACTCAATGGGATGAAGCCTTACCGTTGTGTGAGTTCGCTTACAACAACAGTTTCACTCGAGTATCGGTATGGCACCTTTTGAGGCTTGTATGGCAGAAGGTGTAGAACACCTGTTTGTTGGGAAGAAGTTGGTACTCGCAGTTTCCATGGACCGACCATTGTTAGTGAGACAAGTGACAAGGTCAAGTTGATCCAAGAACGTCTGAAAGTGGCTCAGAGTAGACAGAAGAGTTATGCAGACTCTCACAGAAGGGATTTACAGTTCAAAGAAGGAGATAAGGTTTTCTTGAAAGTGTCACCTACTCGTGGGACTTTGAGGTTTGGACAGAAGGGCAAACTGTCTAGGAGGTACATTGGACCGTATGACATTGTGAGTAGGATTGGTGATGTGGCTTACAGGTTAGCCTTACCACCCGAACTTTCCGGCGTACACAATGTTTTCCATGTGTCTATGTTGAAGAAGTACGTTCCCGACAGGCTACACATACTCCGTTATGAGCCGTTAGAAATTCGAGAAGATGCGACCTATGTCGAGAAGCCTAAGCAGATCATTGACACCAAGGAACAAGAATTGAGAACTCGGACTATTCAGTGGGTCAAGGTACTTTGGGAGAATCATGGACCGGAAGAAGCAACTTGGGAATTACGGGATCAGGTTCAGAAGAAGTACCCACATCTTCTACCGGAGGTGAGTTTTAATTTCCATTTGGAGGACCAAATGTCCTAAGGGGTGGAGGATGTAAGACCCCGACCCGAGAGACCTCGTTTAGAGTTGTTTGAGTTGTGTTTTAGTTTTAAGTGTGTTTAGTAGTTTTTGGATTAGTTGGGGATTAGAATAGCTTTTATGATAGCTTTGGGGAATTTGGAGAGCCTTTTGATGTGTGGGACCCTTTGGGGGTTCTTATTACGAATTGTGTGAGATTGGGGGTTTACCGATGATTTCCAAGAATCGTGTTTTAACCCATTGACTTATCTTGTTAATCCCTACAACTTTCATGTTGACATCGTTTTCATTTGAGGACCTTAAACCTGATTTTTCACTAATTGAGGGCAAAATGGTCTTTTTACCCAAAATCTGGACACCGATTTCAATGTCACCAAAATGTGCAAAATATATACTTTTTGGAAACTAGAAATTTTCCGATCAACTTTGTCTTCTTCGCCGAATTCGTTTGAAGCCCCGAGACCATGTTTTGAGCCCGAGAAGTTCTTTAAGTTGTGGGCCCCATCCCACTTACTATATATAGAAAGCTTCTTCTTCTTTTTCCCATTTCTGGCAAAAACCCTAGAGGAGAAGAGAAACCCCAGCCCTAAGGGTTTTCCTTACCTTTTCTTGCTTCTTCATCTTCAATCCCCACTAAACTAGTGCTAATGGAGAATTAGTTGTTATAATCTTCTTCCTCATCTCAAGGCCTTCATCTTGACACCATTTTTGAAGAAAACCCCCACTCCAAGATTACTTTGGACAACACCTTGCTTTTTGAAGAACTTCTTGTAAGTGATTTTCCTAAAAGTTTTATAATCTTGTTTGTTTAGCCCTAGGGTAGCTTATTTCAATTATTGGAAGATTCCGTTTTGTTTTAATTGGATTTTGATATTTTAGGGTTTGGATTTGGGGGTTTTGTGTATAGGTGTTTGATTGTGGAATTAAGAGGTGATTAGAGCTCAATTGAATTGCAATTGGACCCAAGGCAAGTGGATGAAATGATTCTCATGTGTTTTATCATGTTTTATGCAAAATCTTGATTTGTCTTCATTGATGGTTTTAATGATTATCATGTTTGATATTTAGTCTTATTGATTTTGAACGATGATTTGATGAGATAATGAGGCAAGGAATAGCCCAATTAATTGTGAAGATATGTATGGAAGAAGGGGAAAGAAAGGAAATGGATAGGAGTTGGACAAGAGAAGGATTCAACCAAATGGGTTGAGGTTCGCTACAGGCCGATCGATCGCCCATCAGGTCCGATCGATCGGACTGTAATAACTGAGAGGGTTTGCAGGACCGATCGATCGCCCATCAGGTCCGATCGATCGGACTGTAAATAACTGAGAGGGTCTTCAGGACCGATCGATCGCCCTTCAGGTCCGATCGATCGGACTGAATAAAATGAACTGTAAAATGAGAGAATTATGGGACTATTTTCCAGATTCACCCCAAGTCCATACTCAAGTCCAATTCAGCTCTATCCCTTATCTTCTTATTTGAAGACATTGAACCTATAATGATGCATTCAAACCCATGAAAGATTGGGGTATATTGTGAAGGGCTGTAGTGTGGAAGTATGTTTGGAGGCCCAATGCTATTCAAGGATGGGTAAGGCATTATATGAAGTCCGAAGGAAGGAAGAACCTCATCGTGGAAACTCCATGAGGTTTTCTAGATTGATCAATGTGTATAAGGACCCGGAATGTCCCTAACTCTTAAAGAGTACCAAAATTTCATCATAACCGACATACGGGACCCTATTCGCACTGATTCAATCTAGAAACCCCATTGTTGGCCTGTAAAGTATGGAAAACTATTTGTATTTAATTTTCAACTAAACTCTTATTTTGGGATTTCAAACCAACTTGATATGACTGACTGTTACAAGAGTACTAAAAGTGATGTGTTTAGCTTTTGCTAACTGTATATGGCGACTTGAGATGGATGTGTATTTGTGCCTATGGCACCCCGTTTCTTACTGTGCATATGATTTGATTTATCGTATTTGACCTATGAGTCGGCACCACTGAGCTTGGACGACCTCGTCGGTTTGATCCTCCGACTTGGGGTTCCTTCCCCTCCCGATAGCCAGCTGCAGTCTGGAATGTGCAGAGTTTTTACCCGGTTCGCTACCGTGGTCCCGCAGAGTATATATATATATATATAGAATATTATAGTTGTTCCTCCTCACCTCGTGTGACTGAGGCAATGATCTGTTAGGGTATGCGCTCTCTTCACTTCGGTGAAGGGAGGATCTAGCTTGTGGGGTTGCCATCTTGACAGTTTCCAAATCCTTGTTACCTTACATGATTTATTGCAATGTACTCTTTTGAAATGACATATGTCTTTTACAAAGTTCATTGTTTATCCATAAGTTTTCTTAACTCTTGCATAGCATCATTGTTTTATTATTGTTATGTCTTTTCACCCACCTGCCAGACCGTCGTGTCTGATCCATTTATTTTGGTACTCAGGTCCCGAGCTCTTTGCCATTGAGGAGGAGCCAGAGGAGGCGGTCGGTGGACCGCAGCGTGTGATTGAGTGGCAAGCTGATGATGTCATGTAGACATTTGGCTTTGCCTTGAGGACGATACACTTTGGGACTTGATATCTTTGTTTTAGATTTCTTTGGTTGTACGGTCTTTGTTGACCGATATTTTGGGGTTTTAATTAACTGATACTTTGTAAATACTTGAATTTACTTTGGGGAAAATGCTTATGATCATTGCTCATCCTGATACCTTATCATTTAACCATAATCTGTCTTGTTTATGAGATTGAGTAGTACTCATGTGATTTGCTACACGCTTCCGCAATTATGAAATGTGTTTGATATGGTTACATGTGAGATGATGTGTAAAGATAATCCTCACCGCGGAACCCTGTGGGAATCACGTGCACGGATAAATATTCTTTTAATTCCGTGTGCGTTAGAGCCAAAGAGATGCACGTGGCGCGGCATCAACCCACTGTCCCGACCTCCCGGACTCGGATCCTTTCCCCTTTCGGTCCGGGGTCGCGACACCCTTCCACAATAAATTTGGTATTGGATTTGAAATCGGAGAGTCCTCTAAAGCTGCACCTTCTTTGTTTATGAGACAAAGTGCCATACCTCTCAAGGCTACAAAGCTTCAAATTCAGCCTAGTATTGAGACGGTCAATAAGAAAAGGTTTGTGGAGTTTAACCAGCCACCTAAGAAAGGAAGAATGTTCAGATTCTATGGTTATTGCTATCATTGTATTAGATATGGACATAAAAGAGCTAATTGTAGATTCTATGTTAGAAACAGCCCATTTGTGACTAGGAACCCTTTTTCAATCCTAAACAGCCACAAATTGAGTGCTATATGTGTCATAATTATGGACACTTGGCTAGGGATTGTAGGTTGCCTATAGCTAACCAATTTCAGGTTGAAAAGAAACCCAAGTTAGTTAAGGCATGGAGGGCAAAGAAAAGTAAAGATAATTCCAAAGAATCTCTCATTGTGCAAACGGCATTCAATGCACAAAAGAAGACAGCACCATGGGTCCTTGATAGTGGTTGTTCAAGCCATATGACAGGTGATAAGGAAAAATTCGTCAAATTACAGCACTATGAAGGCGGATCAGTGAAGTTTGGTAACAATGATGGTGCCAAAATCTGCGGAAAAGGTGTTGTTCAGCTAAAGGCAAACAAGATCAGATCAGACGAGGTCTTATATGTGTCTGGACTGAGACACAACTTGCTTAGTGTGAGCCAGATCTGTGACAAAGGCTACGAGGTTGTCTTCACTAAGAATGGTTTTGCTATCAAGAAGTGTAGCAACGGCAAAACAGTGGCTACTGGATCTAGGACTGCTGGAAATCTCTATACATTGTCAGATGGAGCTGAAAAGACTTGCTTGATGAGTCGGACAGAGGAAAGTTGGTTGTGGCACAAACGCCTTGGGCATCTAAACTTTGATAACATGTCAAAGATTTGCAAATCAAAGGCTATCAGAGGTATGTCTACAGTTGAAAAGCCTTCCAACCCCATTTGCGATTCTTGTCAAAAGGGAAAGCAAACGAGGGTTATGTTCAAGTCAAAGGAGCATCATTCAAAGAAACCTCTTGAGCTAGTGCACACTGATCTCTGTGGACCGATGCGAACTCAAAGCACCAATGGAGATAAGTATTTATGTTATGCATTGATGATTATACTCGTATGTCATGGGTATTGTTTCTTAAGCATAAACATCAAGCACTTGATCGTTTTAAAGTGTTTAAGGCACAGGT
The DNA here is from genome assembly GCA_012931725.1 of Litsea cubeba. NCBI lineage: Eukaryota > Viridiplantae > Streptophyta > Magnoliopsida > Laurales > Lauraceae > Litsea > Litsea cubeba. The sequence continues at coordinate 60,669,016 of CM022947.1, forward strand.
TGAAAATATGCTTGGAAAACGTATCAAGATTTTAAGGTCTGATCGAGGCGGTGAATTCACATCTGAAGAGTTCACTAACTATTGTGAGCACCATGGCATTCAAAGACAATATTCAGCCCCTAGAACTCCACAGCAAAATGGAGTTGTGGAACGGAAAAATCGCACCGTTCAAGAGATGGCTCGTACAATGCTAACTGAGAGCAAGCTAGCTGACAAATACTGGAAGGAGGCAATCCATACGGCTGTATACATTCAGAATCGATGCTTAATCAGGCCACATGAAGTCAAAACTCCTTATGAGCTATGGTTTGGGCGAAAAGCAACAGTCAAGCACTTCAGAGTCTTCGGTAGCAAGTGTTACGTCAAGCGTCTTGAACAAAACCCAGGCAAATTTGATGAAGGTACATTTCTGGGTTATTCCTCATCTAGTAAGGCTTACAGATGTCTTAACAAAGGACCAGAAAAATCATAGAAAGTGCCGATGTTAGAATTGATGAAAACTATGAATCAAAGAATGGAACTCATTATGACAGTCCCGTTTATGAGGACTCGAGTGAGATTGATGATGAAGTGGCTAAACCTAATGATTCTAAGAAATCAAAGGATGACTCAGAGGATGCTACATCTAGAAAGAAAAGCACTTGGGTAGTGCAACACCCTAAGGATCAAATCATTGGAGATCCTGAGGCCGGTGTTAAAACAAGACAAAGTGTAGTTAGCAATTACTCACTTGTGTCCACCATTGAACCCAAGACTGTGGCTGAAGCCAGTCTCGATGAAAGTTGGTTAAAAGCTATGCATGAGGAGTTGGAACAAATTGAGAAGAACTCCACATGGGAACTAGTCTCTAGACCTACCGATAAGAATGTTATTGGTACTAAATGGGTCTTTCGGAATAAGCTGAATGAAGATGGTCAGGTCATTCGAAACAAAGCAGGTTGGTTTGTAAAGGCTATGCTCAAGTTGAAGGCATAGAGTTTGAGAAACCTTTGCACCGGTGGCTCGTCTGGAAGCCATTCGTATGTTTCTTGCATTGGCTGCATACAAAACCTTCAAGGTATTTCAGATGGATGTAAAGTCAGCCTTCTTGAATGGATTACTTGAAGAAGAGGTCTACATTGAGCAACCTGATGGTTTTCTTATTAGCAAAAATTCAGACCTAGTGTGCAAGTTCAAAAAGGCTCTTTATGGGCTGAAACAAGCGCCAAGGGCGTGGTCTGCACGGCTGGACCTATCTCCACAAGATCGGTTTTGGAAAAGGACTGGTTGATAGCAATCTTTAGTCAAAACAGAGTTGAGCAAACAGCTGGTTGTTATTGTTTATGTCGATGACATAATTTTTGGTGGCAACGATGAAGAAATGTGCAGGAATTTTGCTGAAGAGATGAAGAAAGAATTTGAGATGTCAATGCTTGGAGAACTAAAGTTCTTCCTTGGTTTACAAGTTCAGCAGCTGAAACATGGTATCTTCATATCACAGATGAAATACATCAAGGAAATGCTGAAGCGATTTAACATGGAAGACAGCAAGCCAGTGAGCACACCAATGACAACGAACACAAAGCTAAGCAAAGATGATAAGGGTTCATCCGTTGATCACACCACTTATCATTCTATGATAGGAAGCTTGCTTTATCTGACTGCTACAAGACCGAATCTTCTACAAGCAGTATGTATGGTGGCTCGATTTCAAGCATCACCAACTGAGACGCACCTCACAGCAGTAAAATGATATTTCGATATCTGAAAGGTACCATGGAGCTTGGCATTTGGTATCCTAAAGGCAAATCCTTCACTCTTGTTGCATACTCTGACGCCGATTGGGCTGGATGTATAGATGATCGCAAGAGTACAAGCGGCTGGTGCATTTCTATCTCGGTGAAAGGTTGGTGGCATGGCATAGTAAGAAACAAGATTCGGTATCCCTTTCTACAGCGGAAGCAGAATATATTGCAGCTGCAACTTGTTGTACCAAGTGTTATGGATGCGGCAAATGCTCTCTGATCTAGGAGTTTCCGACAACGGATCTACGCCGATCCTCTGTGACAACACAAGTGCAATTCACATCTCCAAGAATCCTGTTCAACATTCTAGAACAAAGCATGTAGCAATTCGTATCACTTTCTCAAGGAAAGGTTGCAGATGGTGAGGTAAAGTTGGAATATGTCCCAACTACTGAGCAAGTTGCTGATATCTTCAGAAAACCTCTGCCAAAGGAAGTCTCGAGTATCTCCGAAAAAATTAGGAGTTACTCACTCTCCTAATCCTTAGGAGTTGTGCTTGAAAGGGGGAGCAAAGTATTCTTTGAATATCCTATTCGCTCCTTCGCTGGTCCCTTTGGACTTGTGTCAAAGGGGGAGAAAGACTTAAGCTAGGAGAAAGCTATCTTAGAAGAAGTTATGCTATGATAACTTTGTGGAGATTGGTATCAAGAGTGTTAGAGATCTTGATTGATTCTATTTTTTTAAGACAGGGGGAGACTATGGTTCTGAAGAAGCGTCATGAAGATCAACTAGATTAATGTGTTGAAGTTCCAAAAGTGTTGCCAACAATTCCAAAGGGGGAGATTGTTGGAATTTGAGATGACTTGAGAAGTCTTTTGAAGAATTGAAGAAATTAATATCTCAAAGTATTGTTTTGAGTTGGAATTATTGTCAACACATTGTCACAATCATGATGATAATAGGTTGGTGTTGATAGAGCTTAAAAGAAGAATAAGAGTTAAACAGTTCAGGAATTCAGAATTCCTGAAGCAGAGCATGCGGTCGACCGGGCACACCCATGCGTCCGCCGAGCAAAGAGGAACCTGCAGAAAAAGTTTCAGGTAGCTCTCAGTTATTTTCGTGACACAGTGTGTCGTCGGTCGACCGGGACCCCAGGATGTCGACCGAGCATGTTCAGTTGTCTGTTTCTAGACAGTGTATGATGTCGACCGAGCAAGGCATGATGTCGACCGAGCACGGGAACCAAAGTTGCGCAGAAACAGAAGTCTTGCACGAAAATTCAGCTTCTATCTATTTTGTTTAGGACTCTTTCTAAACGAATTGTAGCCTATTTTGAACACTCTTAAAGGTTAACATAACCATATAAAGGCATGTTTGTTTCGTTTTTAAGTAGACACCAAGAAGAGAAGAAAAGAGAGAAGAAAGAGAGAGAGTTTTGGAGAGAAGAGAGTGCTGTTGCTGTGTGCAGTATTATCAGAAGTTTCTACAACAAGTGTGGACGAGGATGTGCTCTTGAAGATGGTGTTTCGTCCATAAGATAAGTGTCTCTCTGTTTATACTTTAATTGTCAATTTGTAAGGGATTGAGAGAGAGAGATTGTAGAGGGGAAGGGCTATAGAAAAGGTTTCTATTCTTATTCTGTATAACATCAAGTTGGTGCTTGGTGTCTGGGGTTTGGTGATCCTATCTGTTGGTGCAGATAAATTGTAAAGGGAGTCGGTGCTTCCTAGATAGTTGGTGCTATCTGAAACTCAAGGGAGTAGGTGCTTCCTAGATAGTTGGTGCTATCTGAAACTAAGGGTTGGTGCTCTTTGTCGTTGGTGCGACTAAATAGATTCAGATCTGTTTCGGATTGATGTTCGGACAGTCTTTGAACCGTGGACGTAGCCTTTCGGTGAACCACGTTAAATCTGGTGTCATTGTGTGATTTGATTGCTTTGTTGTTAAATTGGACCTGTTTTTAAAGAATCACTGATTCACCCCCCCTCTCAGTGATCGCGATATCTAACAGTTGCAACGAATTGTAGCCTATTTTGAACACTCTTAAAGGTTAACATAACCTATATAAAGGCATGTTTGGTTCGTTTTTAAGTAGACACCAAGAAGAGAAGAAAAGAGAGAAGAAAAGAGAGAGAGTTTTGGAGAGAAGAGTGCTGTTGCTGTGTGCAGTATTATCAGAAGTTTCTACAGCAAGTGTGGACGAGAATGTGCTCTTGAAGATGGTGTTTCGTCCATAAGATAAGTGTCTCTCTGTTTATACTTTAATTGTCAATTTGTAAGGGATTGAGAGAAAGAGATTGTAGAGGGGAAGGGCTATAGAAAAAGGTTTCTATTCTTATTCTGTAGAACATCAAGTTGGCGCTTGGTGTCTGGGGTTTGGTGATCCTATCTGTTGGTGCAGATAAATTGTAAAGGGAGTCGGTGCTTCCTAGATAGTTGGTGCTATCTGAAACTCAAGGGAGTAGGTGCTTCCTAGATAGTTGGTGCTATCTGAAACTAAGGGTTGGTGCTCTTTGTCGTTGGTGCGACGAAATAGATTCAGATCTGTCCGGATTGGTGTTTAGGACAGTCTTGAACCGTGGACGTAGCCTTTCGGTGAACCACGTTAAATCTGCGTGTCATTGTGTGATTTGATTTGCTTTTGTTGTTAAATTGGACCTGTTTTTAAAGAATCACTGATTCACCCCCCCCTCTCAGTGATCGCGATATCTAACAATTGGTATCAGAGCGTAAGGTTCCCTTGAAAAGCTTAACACGCTAAGGGTGATCTCTTGTCAAATCACATGGCAACCAATACAGGAAATAAGAAACGCACCTTTGTTTGATGGTTCTAATTACTCCTTCTGGAAGATCAGAATGCAGGCTTTCATTAAGTCACTTGGCTATGATGTCGGGGAGACTGTCAGAGTTGGTTACAATATTGCCATTGTACCCAATGATGATGCAACAAAGAAGTTAGCAGACAACGACTCTAAGGCGCAGAATGCACTCTTTAGTGGCCTTGTGGACAGCGAGCTAGTCAAAGTAATTGCATGCAAAACAGCCAAGGAAATATGGGACAAGTTGAAAAGCATCCATGAAGGAGATGAGAAGATCCAAAGAAGCAAAATTGCAAACCCATCGCTCTCAATTTGAATCTCTTTGCATGGAGGAAAGCGAGAATGTTGACTCATACTTGCAACGAGTGAATGAAGTCACGAATGACATTCGTGGACTAGGGGAGGAGATTAAAGAACCAGTCATCGTCAAAAAGGTTCTAAGATCTCTTCTTCCCCGGTTTGATTCAAAAGTCTCAGCCATAGAAGAAGCCAAGGATCTGAATGAATTTTCCATGGATGAGTTGCATGGTTCACTCACTGCCTATGAGATGCGCATAGGTAAGACGTCTTCATCTGATAGAGAAGCGGCCTTCAAAGTTCAGAAAAAGGGAAAAGAGACTGCTGGTCATGATACTGATACTGATGATGATGAGCTTGAGGCTCAATTTGTTAGAAAGCTGAAGAAAGGAAGCAATGGAAAGTACAAAGGGAAGCTACCCTTTAAATGCTTCAATTGTGGCGGTGTTGGTCACTTTGCTGCGAAGTGCCCGCTGAAAGAGAATAATGATGATGACTCTTATGTTGATAAGAGTAAGTGGAAGAAAAATTTTAGAAAGAGGGGGCAAGCAAAAAGCTTCATCAGTCAATATAATGACAGCACGTCTGAAACTTCAGACGATGACGAATCAGCCGAGGCAACTGAAGCTCTCTTCATGGTTACCGTTGAAGAAGAAGAGGAGCAAGAGCTGGAAGAGGAAGAGGAGGCTGAGGTCAATCTTGAAGAAGAACTCATTGCGGCACTTGAGGAGCTTAGCATGGAACGAAAAACAGTAAGAAAAATCTGAAACTTTTTCATGAATCTGAAAGTTCAATTATTGCTTTGAAAACTCAAGTTGAAGAATATAAAAGAATGGTGGAAGTGCTTCAAAATCAAATAAGTATCAAAAAGGAAGAGGCTATGAAACTTGAAACTGAAATCGCTAGAGCAAAGGCTGAAAACTTGGAAAATAGCCAAAAACTCAAAGCACTCCAAGCGATTGAAGGGACAATGAAACTCAATGAAATTCTGAAAGTTCAAAAGCCTTTGTAAGACCCCGACCCGAGAGACCTCGTTTAGAGTTGTTTGAGTTGTGTTTAGTTTTAAGTGTGTTTAGTAGTTTTGGATTAGTTGGGGATTAGAATAGCTTTTATGATAGCTTTGGGGAATTTGGAGAGCCTTTTGATGTGTGGGACCCTTTGGGGTTCTTATTACGAATTGTGTGAGATTGGGGGTTTACCGATGATTTCCAAGAATCGTGTTTTAAACCCATTGGACTTATCTTGTTAATCCCTACAACTTTCATGTTGACATCGTTTTTATTTGAGGACCTTAAACCTGATTTTTCACTAATTGAGGGCAAATGGTCTTTTTACCCAAAATCTGGACACCGATTTCAATGTCACCAAAATGTGCAAAATATATACTTTTTGGAAACTAGAAATTTTACCGATCAACCTTTGTCTTCTTCGCCGAATTCGTTTGAAGCCCCGAGGACCATGTTTTGAGCCCGAGAAGTTCTTTAAGTTGTGGGCCCCATCCCACTTACTATATATAGAAAGCTTCTTCTTCTTTTTCCCATTTCTGGCAAAAACCCTAGAGGAGAAGAGAAACCCCAGCCCTAAGGGTTTTCCTTACCTTCTCTTGCTTCTTCATCTTCAATCTCCCACTAAACTAGTGCTAATGGAGAATTAGTTGTTATAATCTTCTTCCTCATCTCAAGGCCTTCATCTTGACACCATTTTTGAAGAAAAACCACCCACTCCAAGATGTACTTTGGACAACACCTTGCTTTTTGAAGAACTTCTTTGTAAGTGTTTTTCCTAAAAGTTTTATAATCTTGTTTGTTTAGCCCTAGGGTAGCTTCATTTCAATTATTGGAAGATTCCGTTTTGTTTTAATTGGATTTTGATATTTTAGGGTTTGGATTTGGGGGTTTTGTGTATAGGTGTTTGATTGTGGAATTAAGAGGTGATTAGAGCTCAATTTGAATTGCAATTGGACCCAAGGCAAGTGGATGAAATGATTCTCATGTGTTTTATCATGTTTTATGCAAAATCTTGATTTGTCTTCATTGATGGTTTTAATGGATTATCATGTTTGATTATTTAGTCTTATTGATTTTGAACGATGATTTGATGAGATAATGAGGCAAGGAATAGCCCAATTAATTGTGAAGATATGTATGGAAGAAGGGGAAAGAAAGGAAATGGATAGGAGTTGGACAAGAGAAGGATTCAACCAAATGGGTTGAGGTTCGCTACAGGGCCGATCGATCGCCCATCAGGTCCGATCGATCGGACTGTAATTAACTGAGAGGGTTTGCAGGGCCGATCGATCGCCCATACAGGTCCGATCGATCGGACTGTAAATAACTGAGAGGGTCTTCAGGACCGATCGATCGCCCTTCAGGTCCGATCGATCGGACTGAATAAAATTGAACTGTAAAATGAGAGAATTATGGGACTATTTTCCAGATTCACCCCAAGTCCATACTCAAGTCCAATTCAGCTCTATCCCTTATCTTCTTATTTGAAGACATTGAACCTATAATGATGCATTCAAACCCATGAAAGATTGGGGTATATTGTGAAGGGCTGTAGTGTGGAAGTATCGTTTGGAGGCCCAATGCTATTCAAGGATGGGTAAACGCATTATATGAAGTCCGAAGGAAGGAAGAACCTCATCGTGGAAACTCCATGAGGTTTTCTAGATTGATCAATGTGTATAAGGACCCGGAATGTCCCTAACTCTTAAAGAGTACCAAAATTTCATCATAACCGACATACGGGACCCTATTCGCACTGATTCGATCCTAGAAACCCCATTGTTGGCCTGTAAATGTATGAAAAACTATTTGTATTTAATTTTCAATTAAACTCTTATTTTGGGATTTCAAACCAACTTGATATGACTGGACTGTTACAAGAGTACTAAAAGTGATGTGTTTAGCTTTTGCTAACTGGTATATGGCGACTTGAGATGGATGTGTATTTGTGCCTATGGCACCCCCGTTTCTTACTGCGCATATGATTTGATTTATCGTATTTGACCTATGAGTCGGCACCACTGAGCTTGGACGACCTCGTCGGTTTTGATCCTCCGACTTGGGGTTCCTTCCCCTCCCGATAGCCAGCTGCAGTCTGGAATGTGCAGAGTTTTTACCCGGTTCGCTACCGTGGTCCCGCAGAGTATATATATATATATTAGAATATTTATAGTTGTTCCTCCTCACCTCGTGTGACTGAGGACAATGATCTTGTTAGGGTATGCGCTCTCTTCACTTCGGTGAAGGGAGGATCTAGCTTGTGGGGTTGCCATCTTGACAGTTTCCAAATCCTTGTTACCTTACATGTTTTATTGCAAATGTAATCCTTTTGAAATGACATATTGTCTTTTACAAAGTTCATTGTTTATCCATAAGTTTTTCTTAACTCTTGCATAGCATCATTGTTTTATTATTGTTATGTCTTTTCACCCACCTGCCAGACCGTCGTGTCTGATCCATTTATTTTGGTACTCAGGTCCCGAGCTCTTTGCCATTGAGGAGGAGCCAGAGGAGGCGGTCGGTGGACCGCAGCGTGTGATTGAGTGGCAAGCTGATGATGTCATGTAGACATTTGGCTTTGCCTTGAGGACGATACACTTGGGGACTTGATATCTTTGTTTTAGATTTCTTTGGGTTGTACGGTCTTTGTTGACCGATATTTTGGGGTTTTAATTAACTGACACTTTGTAAATAATTGAATTTACTTTGGGAAAATGCTTATGATCATTGCTCATCCTGATACCTTATCATTTAACCATAAATCTGTCTTGCTTATGAGATTGAGTAGTACTCATGTGATTTGCTACACGCTTCCGCAATTATGAGAATGTGTTTGATATGGTTACATGTGAGATGATGTGTAAAGATAATCCTCACCGCGGAACCCTGTGGGGAATCACGTGCACGGATAAATATTCTTTTAATTCCGTGTGCGTTAGAGCCAAAGAGATGCACGTGGCGCGGCATCAACCCACTGTCCCGACCTCCCGGACTCGGATCCTTTCCCCTTTCGGTCCGGGGTCGCGACAGGACTGGTATCAGAGCGGGACATGTTTCAGGCAATTAAAAGAAACTAGAAACCTTAAGTACGTGGCGAGGATCCGTTAGATAGAATCGTGTGAGCAATGTGTGACCACCCTGTACTTGGTTTATATGTGCTAACAAATTGTTTTGCAGCGTTATGCCACCTCGCAAAAGAACAGCAAACAGTAATCACATTGCCAGTAACAGTGAGAGTGCAGGGCTTAGTACAGAGGAACTTCAGGACAACAATATGCAGAATCAATTCCAACAGATGATGCAGGCTATGCTAGACCAACAACGTCAAGCAAATGAAAATCAGGCTAGGCTCCAAGCACAAGCATTTGAGACACAGACCAGATTGCAAGAACAGATGCTTAAGAAAGATGAGGATCATGCTAGGGAGATAGCTCAAATGCAGGCACAGTTGTTGGGAATATTGGAGAGGAGACCGGAACCAATCCCAGTTGCACCACCTGGTCCGGTAAACATTAGAGGGAATGATCCTAATGTGCTGTATGAGCGGTTCAGGAAGAGAGGACCGAAAGAATTTTTGGGGACTGAGGACCCAATGGCAGCAGATGATTGGCTTGAGCACACCGAAAACATATTCGAGATATTCATCTGTACCGGTCTAGAACGTGTGCAGCTTGCAGCCTCTATGTTTGTGGGTTTAGCAGATATTTGGTGGAAGACCGTCAAGACAGAATATAGGGAAATGGCTGATGCAGAAGCTTGGGTTAACTTCAAGAGACAGTTTGGAGAGAAATACGTACCTGCACATGTCAAGAGACAAAAGGCAGCAGAATTTCAACAACTTGTACAAGGGAACATGACAGTCCTCGAATACCTTACCAAATTCGAGAGATTGTCAAGGTATGCTCCAGAGCTGATAGACACTGTTGAGAAGAAGATAACCAAGTTCCTTGAGGGACTTCACCCGATCATTGAGAGGGATACTACCGGGGTTGTACCACCTGTTACCTTTGAAGAAGCTGTCAAGAGAGCATACAAATTTGAGAACTTCCACAACAAGATTGTCAAGAACCAAGGAAAAGGTCAGGGTCAGCAGCAGAACAATCAACAAAGAAACAATCAGAACAAGAGGCCAAGACAAGAGCAAAATGTGCAAAATCCGGATGCTTGTATCCATTGTGGGAAACATCATGGGAATGCCCAATGTCGTACTATCACGGGAGCATGTTTTAGATGTGGTTCATTGGACCACCAAATGAGGGATTGCCCAAGGCCAGATAGACAAAATAGACAACAACAAGGAGTACAGCGTCAGGCACCACCTCAGAATGCATTGGTAGTTCAGAATCAAGCAAGGCCACTACAACAACAGGCACCTCATCAACAGTATAGACCACCACAACAACAGCAACAACAGGCCCGTCAGCAAGGGCAGAATCAGAATCAAAATCAGCGTCCTCAGAACCAAAACAGGAATGCACCACAAGGCAGGCAACAGCAAGGGCAGAACAGGCCACCACAAAGGGCACAACTCTATGCTGTCAATAGAGCTGATGCGGAGGCTGAAGGCAATGTAGTGGAAGGTGCACTTCTCGTTTGTGGTTTTGATGCTAAGGTTTTGTTTGATCCTGGCTCTACTCACTCATTCCTATCTCCAAAATTTGCTATGTTGATTGATATGCATGCTAGAGAGTTGAGTTTCATTCTGACGGTGACTACCCCTTTAGGTAAGGAAGTTGTTTGTAGAACTTTTTACCCTAGTTGTCCAGTCATGATAGGAGAAGTAGTATTACCGGCAGATCTCATTTTATTAGAGATGCAGGATTTTGATGTCATCCTAGGGATGGATTGGTTAGCAGGATACCATGCTACTATGGATTGTTTCCATAAGACCCTAACTTTTAAGTTAGAGGAGACCCAAGCAGGGGTGTTGTTTCAGGGAGAGAGGAGTAATTCTGGTGCAGGGTTTATTTCAGCATTGAAGGCTGGTAGGCTTCTAAAAAGTGGTTGTGAGGGTTATATGGCGTTTATCACGGAGGATAAACGGTCCCAAGGGGTGGAGGAGATTCCAATTGTTTGTGAGTTTCCGGATGTTTTCCCGGAGGAGATACCAGGATTGCCACCCATTAGAGAGATAGACTTCACTATTGAGTTGTTACCGGGGGCCGCTCCGATATCTATCGCACCATACAGAATGGCTCCGGCAGAATTGGGAGAGTTGAAGATGCAATTGCAAGAACTCTTGAACAAAGGTTTTGTGAGACCTAGTGTGTCACCGTGGGGAGCACCAGTTCTGTTTGTGAAGAAGAAGGATGGTTCTATGAGAATGTGTATTGACTATAGAAGATTGAACCAAGTGACCATCAAAAACAAATATCCGTTGCCAAGGATAGATGAATTGTTTGATCAGTTGCAAGGAGCTGCTTACTTTTCGAAGATTGATTTGAGGTCAGGCTACCATCAGTTGAGGGTTAGAGACTCAGATGTACCAAAAACAGCCTTTCGGACAAGATATGGACACTATGAATTCCTAGTGATGCCATTTGGTTTGACTAATGCACCGGCAGTTTTCATGGCGTTGATGAACAAAATATTTGCGGAGTATTTGGATCAGTTTACAGTGGTGTTTATTGATGATATTTTGGTGTATTCCAAGACCAAAGGAGAGCACGAAGAACATTTGAGGATAGCACTCCAGCTATTGAGGGAGAATCAGTTGTTTGCAAAGCTTAGTAAGTGTGAATTTTGGTTGGATCAAGTCACATTTTTGGGCCATATCATTTCTAAGGAAGGATTATCAGTGGACCCGTCCAAGATTGAGGCAGTCATGAATTGGGATAGACCGAAGAATGCATCAGAAATCAGGAGTTTTCTTGGATTGGCAGGGTATTATCGGAGGTTTGTGCAAGGATTTTCGTCGATTGCGTCACCTTTGACGAAGTTGACAAGGAAGAATGCACCATATGTTTGGACAGACAAGTGTGAAGCTAGTTTCCAAGAGCTGAAGAAGAGGTTGACTACAGCTCCAGTCCTTACTTTGCCATCTGGGAGTGGCGGTTTTACCATTTTTACCGATGCTTCCAATGTTGGACTGGGATGCGTGCTAATGCAAGATGGGAAGGTAGTTGCATATGGGTCACGGCAGTTGAAAGATCATGAGAAGAACTATGCAACACATGATCTTGAGTTGGCAGCAGTGGTTTTAGCATTGAAGATGTGGAGACACTACCTCTACGGAGAGAAGTTTGAGGTTCACTCCGACCACCGTAGCCTACAGTACTTGTTTTCTCAGAAGGAGTTGAACATGAGGCAGAGGAGATGGATGGAATATATTAAAGACTATGATTTTCCAATCAAGTATCACCCGGGGAAAGCGAATGTAGTTGCAGATGCCTTGAGCAGAAAGTCAGTGAGCATGGCAAGTCTTCGGGGGACTTATGTGGTACAGCAGTTAGAAGAGTTGGGTGTAGATTTTCAGCCACCAAGAGAAGGTGTCATGTTAGCAAACATGTCAGTGTCAGAACCTTCTTTCATTCAGAAGATCAAAGAGAGTCAGTTGCAAGACCCAGAGTTGGCTAAGATTTTTGAGCATATAGCAGATCGTCCGGATTTTCGTGTTGTTGATGGAGTTTTGTATTACCGAGACCGTCTGTGTGTGCCTAACTTGGAGGACTTGAGGAATGATATCATGTCTGAAGCTCATAATACTAAGTATTCCATACATCCAGGCAGTACGAAGATGTACCAGAATTTAAAGGGCAGATTTTGGTGGAATAACATGAAGAGAGAGATAGCAGCTTTCGTCTCTCGTTGTATGACATGTCAATTGATCAAGGCAGAACATCAGAAACCTCCAGGGTTACTACGACCATTAGAGATTCCGGAATGGAAATGGGAGCATATTACCATGGACTTCATATCGGGTTTACCGAAGACTAGTAAGGGAAATGATGCTATCTGGGTCATAGTGGACCGTCTCACCAAGTCAGCTCATTTCCTACCGATGAAGACTGGAAAGAAAATGCATATGTTACCGTTGGCACAGTTGTTTGTCACAGAAATTGTCAGTCGTCATGGACAGCCAGTTTCCATCACATCCGATAGAGACAGCAGATTTGTCTCAAGATTTTGGAAGACGTTGCATGAGTCTATGGGTACGAAGTTGCAGTTCAGCACAGCCTATCACCCACAGACCGATGGTCAGTCAGAAAGGACAATTCAGACACTTGAGGATATGCTTCGAGCTTGTGTGTTAGATTTCAAGACTCAATGGGATGAAGCCTTACCGTTGTGTGAGTTCGCTTACAACAACAGTTTTCACTCGAGTATCGGTATGGCACCTTTTGAGGCTCTGTATGGCAGAAGGTGTAGAACACCTATTTGTTGGGAAGAAGTTGGTACTCGCAGTTTCCATGGACCGACCATTGTTAGTGAGACAAGCGACAAGGTCAAGTTGATCCAGGAACGTCTGAAAGTGGCTCAAAGTAGACAGAAGAGTTATGCAGACTCTCACAGAAGGGATTTACAGTTCAAAGAAGGAGATAAGGTTTTCTTGAAAGTGTCACCTACCCGTGGGACTTTAAGGTTTGGACAGAAGGGCAAACTGTCTAGGAGGTACATTGGACCGTATGACATTGTGAGTAGGATTGGTGATGTGGCTTACAGGTTAGCCTTACCACCCGAGCTTTCCGGCGTACACAATGTTTTCCATGTGTCTATGTTGAAGAAGTACATTCCCGACAGGCTACACATACTCCGTTATGAGCCGCTGGAGATTCGAGAAGATGCGACATATGTTGAGAAGCCTAAGCAGATCATTGACACCAAGGAACAAGAATTGAGAACTCGGACTATTCAGTGGGTCAAGGTACTTTGGGAGAATCATGGACCGGAAGAAGCAACTTGGGAATTACGGGATCAGGTTCAGAAGAAGTACCCACATCTTCTACCGGAGGTGAGTTTTAATTTCCATTTGGAGGACCAAATGTCCTAAGGGGTGGAGGATGTAAGACCCCGACCCGAGAGACCTCGTTTAGAGTTGTTTGAGTTGTGTTTAGTTTTAAGTGTGTTTAGTAGTTTTTGGATTAGTTGGGGATTAGAATAGCTTTTATGATAGCTTTGGGGAATTTGGAGAGCCTTTTGATGTGTGGGACCCTTTGGGGGTTCTTATTACGAATTGTGTGAGATTGGGGGTTTACCGATGATTTCCAAGAATCGTGTTTTAAACCCATTGGACTTATCTTGTTAATCCCTACAACTTTCATGTTGACATCGTTTTCATTTGAGGACCTTAAACCTGATTTTTCACTAATTGAGGGCAAAATGGTCTTTTTACCCAAAATCTGGACACCGATTTCAATGTCACCAAAATGTGCAAAATATATACTTTTTGGAAACTAGAAATTTTACCGATCAACTTTGTCTTCTTCGCCGAATTCGTTTGAAGCCCCGAGGACCATGTTTTGAGCCCGAGAAGTTCTTTAAGTTGTGGGCCCCATCCCACTTACTATATATAGAAAGCTTCTTCTTCTTTTTCCCATTTCTGGCAAAAACCCTAGAGGAGAAGAGAAACCCCAGCCCTAAGGGTTTTCCTTACCTTCTCTTGCTTCTTCATCTTCAATCTCCCACTAAACTAGTGCTAATGGAGAATTAGTTGTTATAATCTTCTTCCTCATCTCAAGGCCTTCATCTTGACACCATTTTTGAAGAAAACCACCCACTCCAAGATGTACTTTGGACAACACCTTGCTTTTTGAAGAACTTCTTTGTAAGTGTTTTTCCTAAAAGTTTTATAATCTTGTTTGTTTAGCCCTAGGGTAGCTTCATTTCAATTATTGGAAGATTCCGTTTTGTTTTAATTGGATTTTGATATTTTAGGGTTTGGATTTGGGGGTTTTGTGTATAGGTGTTTGATTGTGGAATTAAGAGGTGATTAGAGCTCAATTTGAATTGCAATTGGACCCAAGGCAAGTGGATGAAATGATTCTCATGTGTTTTATCATGTTTTATGCAAAATCTTGATTTGTCTTCATTGATGGTTTTAATGGATTATCATGTTTGATTATTTAGTCTTATTGATTTTGAACGATGATTTGATGAGATAATGAGGCAAGGAATAGCCCAATTAATTGTGAAGATATGTATGGAAGAAGGGGAAAGAAAGGAAATGGATAGGAGTTGGACAAGAGAAGGATTCAACCAAATGGGTTGAGGTTCGCTACAGGGCCGATCGATCGCCCATCAGGTCCGATCGATCGGACTGTAATTAACTGAGAGGGTTTGCAGGGCCGATCGATCGCCCATCAGGTCCGATCGATCGGACTGTAAATAACTGAGAGGGTCTTCAGGACCGATCGATCGCCCTTCAGGTCCGATCGATCGGACTGAATAAAATTGAACTGTAAAATGAGAGAATTATGGGACTATTTTCCAGATTCACCCCAAGTCCATACTCAAGTCCAATTCAGCTCTATCCCTTATCTTCTTATTTGAAGACATTGAACCTATAATGATGCATTCAAACCCATGAAAGATTGGGGTATATTGTGAAGGGCTGTAGTGTGGAAGTATCGTTTGGAGGCCCAGTGCTATTCAAGGATGGGTAACGCATTATATGAAGTCCGAAGGAAGGAAGAACCTCATCGTGGAAACTCCATGAGGTTTTCTAGATTGATCAATGTGTATAAGGACCCGGAATGTCCCTAACTCTTAAAGAGTACCAAAATTTCATCATAACCGACATACGGGACCCTATTCGCACTGATTCGATCCTAGAAACCCCATTGTTGGCCTGTAAATGTATGAAAAACTATTTGTATTTAATTTTCAATTAAACTCTTATTTTGGGATTTCAAACCAACTTGATATGACTGGACTGTTACAAGAGTACTAAAAGTGATGTGTTTAGCTTTTGCTAACTGGTATATGGCGACTTGAGATGGATGTGTATTTGTGCCTATGGCACCCCGTTTCTTACTGCGCATATGATTTGATTTATCGTATTTGACCTATGAGTCGGCACCACTGAGCTTGGACGACCTCGTCGGTTTGATCCTCCGACTTGGGGTTCCTTCCCCTCCCGATAGCCAGCTGCAGTCTGGAATGTGCAGAGTTTTTACCCGGTTCGCTACCGTGGTCCCGCAGAGTATATATATATATATTAGAATATTTATAGTTGTTCCTCCTCACCTCGTGTGACTGAGGACAATGATCTTGTTAGGCTATGCGCTCTCTTCACTTCGGTGAAGGGAGGATCTAGCTTGTGGGGTTGCCATCTTGACAGTTTCCAAATCCTTGTTACCTTACATGTTTTATTGCAAATGTAATCCTTTTGAAATGACATATTGTCTTTTACAAAGTTCATTGTTTATCCATAAGTTTTTCTTAACTCTTGCATAGCATCATTGTTTTATTATTGTTATGTCTTTTCACCCACCTGCCAGACCGTCGTGTCTGATCCATTTATTTTGGTACTCAGGTCCCGAGCTCTTTGCCATTGAGGAGGAGCCAGAGGAGGCGGTCGGTGGACCGCAGCGTGTGATTGAGTGGCAAGCTGATGATGTCATGTAGACATTTGGCTTTGCCTTGAGGACGATACACTTGGGGACTTGATATCTTTGTTTTAGATTTCTTTGGGTTGTACGGTCTTTGTTGACCGATATTTTGGGGTTTTAATTAACTGACACTTTGTAAATAATTGAATTTACTTTGGGAAAATGCTTATGATCATTGCTCATCCTGATACCTTATCATTTAACCATAAATCTGTCTTGCTTATGAGATTGAGTAGTACTCATGTGATTTGCTACACGCTTCCGCAATTATGAGAATGTGTTTGATATGGTTACATGTGAGATGATGTGTAAAGATAATCCTCACCGCGGAACCCTGTGGGGAATCACGTGCACGGATAAATATTCTTTTAATTCCGTGTGCGTTAGAGCCAAAGAGATGCACGTGGCGCGGCATCAACCCACTGTCCCGACCTCCCGGACTCGGATCCTTTCCCCTTTCGGTCCGGGGTCGCGACACCCTTCCACAATAAATTTGGTATTGGATTTGAAATCGGAGAGTCCTCTAAAGCTGCACCTTCTTTGTTTATGAGACAAAGTGCCATACCTCTCAAGGCTACAAAGCTTCAAATTCAGCCTAGTATTGAGACGGTCAATAAGAAAAGGTTTGTGGAGTTTAACCAGCCACCTAAGAAAGGAAGAATGTTCAGATTCTATGGTTATTGCTATCATTGTATTAGATATGGACATAAAAGAGCTAATTGTAGATTCTATGTTAGAAACAGCCCATTGTGACTAGGAACCCTTTTTCAATCCTAAACAGCCACAAAATTGAGTGCTATATGTGTCATAATTATGGACACTTGGCTAGGGATTGTAGGTTGCCTATAGCTAACCAATTTCAGGTTGAAAAGAAACCCAAGTTAGTTAAGGCATGGAGGGCAAAGAAAAGTAAAGATAATTCCAAAGAATCTCTCATTGTGCAAACGGCATTCAATGCACAAAAGAAGACAGCACCATGGGTCCTTGATAGTGGTTGTTCAAGCCATATGACAGGTGATAAGGAAAAATTCGTCAAATTACAGCACTATGAAGGCGGATCAGTGAAGTTTGGTAACAATGATGGTGCCAAAATCTGCGGAAAAGGTGTTGTTCAGCTAAAGGCAAACAAGATCAGATCAGACGAGGTCTTATATGTGTCTGGACTGAGACACAACTTGCTTAGTGTGAGCCAGATCTGTGACAAAGGCTACGAGGTTGTCTTCACTAAGAATGGTTTTGCTATCAAGAAGTGTAGCAACGGCAAAACAGTGGCTACTGGATCTAGGACTGCTGGAAATCTCTATACATTGTCAGATGGAGCTGAAAAGACTTGCTTGATGAGTCGGACAGAGGAAAGTTGGTTGTGGCACAAACGCCTTGGGCATCTAAACTTTGATAACATGTCAAAGATTTGCAAATCAAAGGCTATCAGAGGTATGTCTACAGTTGAAAAGCCTTCCAACCCCATTTGCGATTCTTGTCAAAAGGGAAAGCAAACGAGGGTTATGTTCAAGTCAAAGGAGCATCATTCAAAGAAACCTCTTGAGCTAGTGCACACTGATCTCTGTGGACCGATGCGAACTCAAAGCACCAATGGAGATAAGTATTTTATGTTATGCATTGATGATTATACTCGTATGTCATGGGTATTGTTTCTTAAGCATAAACATCAAGCACTTGATCGTTTTAAAGTGTTTAAGGCACAGGTTGAAAATATGCTTGGAAAACGTATCAAGATTTTAAGGTCTGATCGAGGCGGTGAATTCACATCTGAAGAGTTCACTAACTATTGTGAGCACCATGGCATTCAAAGACAATATTCAGCCCCTAGAACTCCACAGCAAAATGGAGTTGTGGAACGGAAAAATCGCACCGTTCAAGAGATGGCTCGTACAATGCTAACTGAGAGCAAGCTAGCTGACAAATACTGGAAGGAGGCAATCCATACGGCTGTATACATTCAGAATCGATGCTTAATCAGGCCACATGAAGTCAAAACTCCTTATGAGCTATGGTTTGGGCGAAAAGCAACAGTCAAGCACTTCAGAGTCTTCGGTAGCAAGTGTTACGTCAAGCGTCTTGAACAAAACCCAGGCAAATTTGATGAAGGTACATTTCTGGGTTATTCCTCATCTAGTAAGGCTTACAGATGTCTTAACAAAAGGACCAGAAAAATCATAGAAAGTGCCGATGTTAGAATTGATGAAAACTATGAATCAAAGAATGGAACTCATTATGACAGTCCCGTTTATGAGGACTCGAGTGAGATTGATGATGAAGTGGCTAAACCTAATGATTCTAAGAAATCAAAGGATGACTCAGAGGATGCTACATCTAGAAAGAAAAGCACTTGGGTAGTGCAACACCCTAAGGATCAAATCATTGGAGATCCTGAGGCCGGTGTTAAAACAAGACAAAGTGTAGTTAGCAATTACTCACTTGTGTCCACCATTGAACCCAAGACTGTGGCTGAAGCCAGTCTCGATGAAAGTTGGTTAAAAGCTATGCATGAGGAGTTGGAACAAATTGAGAAGAACTCCACATGGGAACTAGTCTCTAGACCTACCGATAAGAATGTTATTGGTACTAAATGGGTCTTTCGGAATAAGCTGAATGAAGATGGTCAGGTCATTCGAAACAAAGCAAGGTTGGTTTGTAAAGGCTATGCTCAAGTTGAAGGCATAGAGTTTGAAGAAACCTTTGCACCGGTGGCTCGTCTGGAAGCCATTCGTATGTTTCTTGCATTGGCTGCATACAAAACCTTCAAGGTATTTCAGATGGATGTAAAGTCAGCCTTCTTGAATGGATTACTTGAAGAAGAGGTCTACATTGAGCAACCTGATGGTTTTCTTATTAGCAAAAATTCAGACCTAGTGTGCAAGTTCAAAAAGGCTCTTTATGGGCTGAAACAAGCGCCAAGGGCGTGGTCTGCACGGCTGGACCTATATCTCCACAAGATCGGTTTTGGAAAAGGACTGGTTGATAGCAATCTTTATGTCAAAACAGAGTTGAGCAAACAGCTGGTTGTTATTGTTTATGTCGATGACATAATTTTTGGTGGCAACGATGAAGAAATGTGCAGGAATTTTGCTGAAGAGATGAAGAAAGAATTTGAGATGTCAATGCTTGGAGAACTAAAGTTCTTCCTTGGTTTACAAGTTCAGCAGCTGAAACATGGTATCTTCATATCACAGATGAAATACATCAAGGAAATGCTGAAGCGATTTAACATGGAAGACAGCAAGCCAGTGAGCACACCAATGACAACGAACACAAAGCTAAGCAAAGATGATAAGGGTTCATCCGTTGATCACACCACTTATCATTCTATGATAGGAAGCTTGCTTTATCTGACTGCTACAAGACCGAATCTTCTACAAGCAGTATGTATGGTGGCTCGATTTCAAGCATCACCAACTGAGACGCACCTCACAGCAGTAAAAATGATATTTCGATATCTGAAAGGTACCATGGAGCTTGGCATTTGGTATCCTAAAGGCAAATCCTTCACTCTTGTTGCATACTCTGACGCCGATTGGGCTGGATGTATAGATGATCGCAAGAGTACAAGCGGTGGTGCATTCTATCTCGGTGAAAGGTTGGTGGCATGGCATAGTAAAAAACAAGATTCGGTATCCCTTTCTATAGCGGAAGCAGAATATATTGCAGCGGCAACTTGTTGTACCCAAGTGTTATGGATGCGGCAAATGCTCTCTGATCTAGGAGTTCCGACAACGGATCCTACGCCGATCCTCTGTGACAACACAAGTGCAATTCACATCTCCAAGAATCCTGTTCAACATTCTAGAACAAAGCATGTAGCAATTCGCTATCACTTTCTCAAGGAAAAGGTTGCAGATGGTGAGGTAAAGTTGGAATATGTCCCAACTACTGAGCAAGTTGCTGATATCTTCAGAAAACCTCTGCCAAAGGAAGTCTTCGAGTATCTCCGAAAAAAATTAGGAGTTACTCACTCTCCTAATCCTTAGGAGTTGTGCTTGAAAGGGGGAGCAAAGTATTCTTTGAATATCCTATTCGCTCCTTCGCTGGTCCCTTTGGACTTGTTGTCAAAGGGGGAGAAAGACTTAAGCTAGGAGAAAGCTATGCTTAGAAGAAGTTATGCTATGATAACTTTGGGGAGATTGGTATCAAGAGTGTTAGAGATCTTGATTGATTCTATTTTTTTAAGACAGGGGGAGACTATGGTTCTGAAGAAGCGTCATGAAGATCAACTAGATTAAAGTGTTGAAGTTCCAATAGTGTTGCCAACAATTCCAAAGGGGGAGATTGTTGGAATTTGAGATGACTTGAGAAGTCTTTTGAAGAATTGAAGAAATTAATATCTCAAAGTATTGTTTTGAGTTGGAATTATTGTCAACACATTGTCACAATCATGATGATAATAGGTTGGTGTTGATAGAGCTTAAAAGAAGAATAAGAGTTGAAACAGTTCAGGAATTCAGAATTCCTGAAGCAGAGTGTGCGGTCGACCGGGCACCCCATGCGGTCGACCGAGCAAAGAGGAACCTGCAGAAAAAGTTTCAGGTAGCTCTCAGTTATTTTCGTGACACAGTGTGTCGTCGGTCGATCGGGACCCCAGGATGTCGACCGAGCATGTCAGTTGTCTGTTTCTAGACAGTGTATGATGTCGACCGAGCAAGGCATGATGTCGACCGAGCACGGGAACCAAAGTTGCGCAGAAACAGAAGTCTTGCACGAAAATTCAGCATTCTTATCTATTTTGTTTAGGACTCTTTCTAAACGAATTGTAGCCTATTTTGAACACTCTTAAAGGTTAACATAACCTATATAAAGGCATGTTTGTTTCGTTTTTAAGTAGACACCAAGAAGAGAAGAAAAGAGAGAAGAAAAGAGAGAGAGTTTTGGAGAGAAGAGAGTGCTGTTGCTGTGTGCAGTATTATCAGAAGTTTCTACAGCAAGTGTGGACGAGGATGTGCTCTTGAAGATGGTGTTTCGTCCATAAGATAAGTGTCTCTCTGTTTATACTTTAATTGTCAATTTGTAAGGGATTGAGAGAGAGAGATTGTAGAGGGGAAGGGCTATAGAAAAAGGTTTCTATTCTTATTCTGTAGAACATCAAGTTGGTGCTTGGTGTCTGGGGTTTGGTGATCCTATCTGTTGGTGCAGATAAATTGTAAAGGGAGTCGGTGCTTCCTAGATAGTTGGTGCTATCTGAAACTCAAGGGAGTAGGTGCTTCCTAGATAGTTGGTGCTATCTGAAACTAAGGGTTGGTGCTCTTTGTCGTTGGTGCGACTAAATAGATTCAGATCTGTTCCGGATTGATGTTCGGACAGTCTTTAAACCGTGGACGTAGCCTTTCGGTGAACCACGTTAAATCTGGTGTCATTGTGTGATTTGATTTGCTTTTGTTGTTAAATTGGACCTGTTTTTAAAGAATCACTGATTCACCCCCCCCTCTCAGTGATCGCGATATCTAACAGTTGCTGCTGTCCATATGGTTGGAAAAGCCAGAAGACGCCAAAATTCAGCAACAAAAATCCATGTCCGACGTCCGGTGACCCGCAACGTCTCCAGGACAAGAAGACATTCAGAAGAATCCCCTGCTCCTTCAAGCAAAGGACGACATAGTGATCCTTCCTCAAGCTCTTCATCAAATAGAATGAGCCCCAGCTCAGTCACCAGGACAGTTTCTTCGTTCGAATCTCGAGGGATGAACAACCTGGCTACAAATTCTGAGCCACCACCTCGCAATCCACCTCAAGATGATGCGCTCACACGCATCCAGCAGTTGGAACAAGGCCAACAGAGGATTGAAACTCTGATGGAAAATCTTCTCCTCGCCTTCCAAAATCAGGCGAACAATGAACCTCCTCTGAATCATCAAGATGATGAGGTAAATGGAGAAGAAAATGAGTCATGCGCCCTTACCAAAAAGGACGTAGACAGTATCCTCACAAAAACAAAAGAAGAGGATATACTCAAGGAGCATGGGATCAAGCCACCATATCCCTTATGGATGGACTCGGTCCCGTTCCCTACAAAATTCAAGCATCCTACTCTCTAAACATATACGGGGAAAGGATCATCCAGACAACACATCATCTACTTTAAAATCTTGACGGGAGCTATCGCGGATCAAGATGCACTCAAGATCCGCCTCTTTACAAGTACCCTAAAAGGGACGGCCTTTGATTAGTACTCCACTTTCCCGGAGTACTCCATCCAAAATTAGGCCATGCTAGAGACACGCTTCCTGACTCACTTCAAAGGTGAAGATCATCCCGCTACTATGGCTAAGCTGTGCAGCATAAAACAGGGGGAGAATGAGTCAACATATGACTTCATTCACAAGTGGGAAGCAATGGCATACAAATGCTCTGATGTACTGTCACAAGCGTCGCTAGTCGACATTTGTCGAAATAACA
Source organism: Litsea cubeba (assembly GCA_012931725.1). Taxonomy (NCBI): domain Eukaryota; kingdom Viridiplantae; phylum Streptophyta; class Magnoliopsida; order Laurales; family Lauraceae; genus Litsea; species Litsea cubeba. Next base: position 60,691,821 of record CM022947.1, read on the forward strand.
TGAGAGCTAGAATCCGCTCCATGATCATCGGCAACAAATCAAAGAACCTGGGAGAACTCCTAGAAGCTTCCATGGAAGTTGAAACGGTGATTAAAGACCTCAGCAGTAAAAAAAAATCATCAAGAAAAGAGCCAACCGCCATTACAACCTCAAAAACAAAGAAAAAAGAGGTCCTCAATGTGCAGACCAAGTCAGCTCCTCAGCCACCAAAGAAAGCTGAAAACAAAGCTGCTGGTAAGAGACCCGAACTCTCTGATGCCTTCAAAGAATGAGTAGAGAAGAAATACCCGTTTGATGAAGATGTTGATGAAATCTTCGGGGCTCTTGTGGCAAACGGCAAGCTCACCTTGCCTGAACCCAATAGACCGGGTGATATTGGCAAAACCAACGATCCTCGGTACTGTCCATACCACTAGATGATCTCGCATCCTCTCAATCAATGCTTCGTTGTGAGGGAGAAAATAAACGAGATGTGGAAAAACGGAGTCATCACCTTTGACAAAAACTATAGGTCTGCCTCCGTCAGCATGGTGTCATGTGGACAAACATCAAAATCACTGAAGAAGAAGATCACTACTTCCTTCAAGGTGATAAACTCAATCCAAGTGTCTGAGGAACTAGTTCCTTACCCGACACCAGACAGACAACCCATATGGGTACATCCCGATCTCCTAGAAGATGAAAATTGGGAGGTCATGAAAACAAAGCCTACAGCTCAACAGGGAAGGCAGGCTAGGAAACATCTCCTCAAGCTCAAACAGCAAGAGAAGACCCGGCCAAAACAAGAAGTCCAAGAAAAGGCAAAGGGCTTCCTCTATCGCTTCACTGGAGGCAACAAAAACGTCCCTTCCAGAGACTTCAAACGGGGTAAGAAAATTCACTCTCAGTGATTTCATGCCACCTCAATTCAAAGAAGCCACGCAGGGGGCATCATACTCTTGCAATTCGGTAGTTAGATTCTCCATTGATGGATACGAGTTTAGCGATACCAATGATGGATTCGAATCCAACTACACCGACGAGTGGGAGGAGTCCCTTGAAACGGGAGAATATTTCTCCAATGAAGAATGGGTTCCTGAGATTCATCTTATGCCAGTAATCTGGTATAACCCCCTACAGCCACAAGGATCCTTGTCTGATGATGAAGAAGACCAAGAAGCTGTACATGAAAATTGGCTCCCATGCCTGATCTTGAACAATTTGCAAGGATCTTGCAGCATCTCGCTCTAGAACAAGAGCAAGACCGCGTCAACGAGCCTCCTCGTGATCCAGAGCCTGAAGTCCCTGAAGACCATCAGGTACATCCTCCCTTAACTCCTAAAAATGGAGAAAATTACTGCATAGACGATCTGGATAGACGATCCTCTTACATGTGAGGATGAGTCTGACTTCGATCAGGCAACGTCTCCTATTAGAGCTTCCTGTAATATGATAATTCGAGATTATAGCTCCTCCGAAGCATCATCTGATAAGATCACTTACACTCCGACGACACCTAGCAATGTATCCTCTGGAGCCACCTCATCTCACGTGACTTTCACTGAGATGAAAACCTCTCAGGTTTCTTCTCCTGAGACCATGACTTCAAGACTCACACCCTTCCTGACTGAAGAATCCCCAGCTATTGATGCTTGGGACGATGAATTGGTCAACGAAGAAGAAAGGTTACTGGATGCTGTTCAGGACTTGTTCCCGAAAAATGCTCCATGCAACACAATCACCGAGGATGGCAACTATGCTGCAGATACATCCTTAGCAAATGAAAAACAACAGCCTCTTGATCCTGAAGACAGTCTTCCAAACGAAGACCCTTCTCAAGAAGCTCTCGAAGTTGGTAGAGGCACCCGCTTTGGCCAGACTTCCACAAGAACCACAACCAATCTTCCTTTACATATGTAAATCCTTCGGGAAAAGATGTTGTAAGCGCCCCTAGTGGCAACAATGATGAACATGCAGGCCCCAAGGAGGCTTTCAAGTATGACTTGATTGAACATTTCCAGCACATACCTGCACGTCTGCACATCCTAGACTTATTACGAATGTCTCCACGCACTCGTGATAATCTCATTTCAGAATTACAAAAGCTGAATGAGGATGTTGACAAACATGCCCCACAAGTCCTCCAAATTGAAATGGACTACCGGGTCAAAAACTCAGAAGCTTCCTCAAAGGGAGAAAAGAAGAAAACTGAGAGATCATGCATCGAATGCCTCTCAGTTCAAAAAGCAGCCAGTGCAACCATCGCCTTCACTAAAGAAGACCTCCTACTCGGCGAAACAAGGCACAACCGACCCCTGTACTCCACAGGGTACATTAAGGAAATGTCTATGCACAGAGTTTAGATCGACCTAGGTTCTGCATTCAACCTTATCTCCACTTTGGCTCTCGAAGAGTTGGGCATCCCACCCAGCAAACTGAGCCACACATCTGTATCTATCTTTGGATACGATTGGAGTACTCAAAGGCCTATTGGAAAAATCAGGTTCAAGTTGCAGATCGGTGATCTTATCTCTGAGGTCATTTTGTATGCAATAAAAACCGTTTCATGCTACAACATCCTTCTCGACTGCCCCTGGATCCACGAGAATGGTGTTGTCCCTTCAACTCTACATCAATGCATCAAGTTTGTTGGCGATGACGGCATGATACATCGAGTTTTTGTAGACAGAAAACCCTTCAAAGGTAAAGAAGTCCACTTTGCAGACTCACAAATGTATGAATGTGAAAAAGAAGAAGAGGAGAAGCACACAGCACCCTTTGCCGAAAATCTCCAGAAAGATAAAGGTAAGGCTCCTCAATAATCATCGGAAGAAAACATACCATCCGGTAAATCCGAAGAGAGCATTCAAACTCCCTTCATCATCTCCCTCAAACCTTCGAAGCCTTTTGTCATCATGACTAAAGTGAAGAAGGCAAAGCAAAAGTCTGGGGGCAAATTTGTTGTCTCTTTCGTGTCTATCATGCAAGACACGGATTAGGATTCAGAGCCAGAAGACGACACATCATCAAGCCAAGCTGACACTCAGCAAGTTCAGCCTGCTCTTACTCCAATGGAGACAACTTCTGACATAGAAGATCCTACGTCAGCTTCATTCGTTGTTCCAGCAACTTCAGTAAAGGAAAAGCCGATCTTCCTCCATAGATCGGATGCTTCTTCATCAAACTCCATGCTTGAACCCTTCCAAATGAAGGTATGCCTCAACTATCCTTATATAGTCCTGTGGCACAAGCTATTATGAAGAAAATAGGCTATGACGCTCAAAACCCAGTCGGTTTGGGAGAAGGATGCTGTATTCTCACACCATTGGGGCGTCTTGACCAAAAGCCAGCTGGAAGATTGGAGACTCTACGACCATGAAGAAAAGTCTTCATACGGGCGAGGGTATGATCCGGACACTCCCTTGAGACAGTTGACACAAAGGCTTAAAAGTCAATTTACTGACCAAGCCTCAACATCTCAAGTCCATGAAGACATGTGGTCTTCTAACCCAGACATGTGGTCTTCTAACCCAGAAGAACCCTCGTCTCCAAAAGAAGTACCCCACTTCGACACGGTTTCAACAGGCGATTGGGATCATCTCATAGCAAGCCTTGAGAAAATTGCTGATCAAGAAGACCCGTGAAAAGGAACAAAACCTTGGTCTGGAAATGCCCTTGAAACCCCAGAAGGTTTCGTAGAGCTGGAAGCCTCCAAAAATATTATGGAGGAACCACCTTCGAACCTTCCAACAGAGGATCCTGTTCAAAAGTTAGACTTGGGAACACCAGATAACCCACGTCCTATATTCATAAGCAAGAATATAAAGGATCATGAGTTACCCAAGTATATCGCCTTTCTTCGTGAGTTTGTTGATTGCTTTGCATGGTCTTACGCTGAAATGCCTGGCTTAGACCCCAAAATAGAAGTCCACAAACTCAATCTTCAAGAAGACATCAAGCCTGTCAAGCAGGGCCAAAGAAGATTCCGTCGAGATGTGATGGATAAAATTGAACAAGAAGTTCAAAAACTCAAAAGCGTCGGCTTCATCCGTGAGGAACAACATCCTGAATGGTTTGCCAACATTATCCCCGTGACAAAGAAAAACGGGCAGATCAGGGTCTGTATTGACTATAGAGACCTGAATGGCGCATGCCCTAAAGATGAATTTCCGCTCCCCATACAAGAGGTCATGATTGATAATACCTGTGGATTCGAGCGAATGACATATATGGATGGTTTCTTCTGGCTACAATCAGATAAAGATGCATCCTGAAGATGAAAAACATACATCCTTTTGGACCCCATTTGGTGTGTATTGCTACACTGTCATGCCTTTTGGTCTGAAAAATGCTGGTGCCACATATCAGAGGGCTATGATGATGATATTCCAAGATATGCAGCACAAGACGGTCGAATGTTACATTGATGACCTCGCCATCAAAAGCAAAAGAAAAGAAGATCATCTCGAAGACCTTCGAGAAGTCTTCCTCCGGCTTCGCAAACACAAACTGCGAATGAATCCTCTTAAGTGCTTCTTCGGCGTCTCATCGGGTAAGTTCCTCGGATTCTTAGTTTGCAAAGCTGGAATAGAGCTTGACCCCATTAAAGTCAAAGCCATTCTAGAAATGCCCTCTCCAAGAACCTTGAGAGAACTCAAAGGGCTTCAAGAGAGATTGGCCTACATCAGACGGTTCATCTCCAATCTTTCGGGGAAATGCCGTCCATTCTCTCGGTTGATGAAAAAAGGTGTAAACTTTGTCTGGGATGCAAACTTTGAAGCTGCATTCCCAGATATGAAGTCATACCTGACCAAACCTCCAGTGTTAGCTGCTCCTACCACTGGAAAAACCATTCATCTTGTACACAAGAGCCCTTGATCACTCTCTGGGCGCTCTGCTTGCACAAGAAAATGATGAAAGAAAAGAAGCTGCTCTATACTACCTCAGCCGCATGCTAGTAGGTGCAGAGTATCGCACTCTCCAGTCGGAATGGAATGCGTTGCAGTGATGTTCGCCGTACAAAAGCTGCATCACTACTTGCTTTCCAACACAGTCTACTAGGTCTCGAGGATCAACCTCTTGAAGGTCCTTGTCACAAAAGCAGGTTCTCTCAATGCCCGACTGGCAAAATGGTCAATCCTTCTGTCACAATTTGATATTAGGTATGTATCACAAAAAGCAATCAAAGGCCAAGCTCTAGCAGACTTTCTCGCAGAGCATCCATTGCCTAAAGATTCTCCCAGACAAACCAGTTTACAATGTGGAGACTTTCTCACAAGATGCCTCCTGGGACATGTACTTTGACGGTGCAACCAGGACAAATGAAAAAAGACAGCTGATCTCGGGAGTTGGCATCCTCTTTGTTAGCCCCGACAAATACATGATTCCACACGCTTTCTCGCTACTGGAACCATGCACAAACAATGCAGCTGAATATCAAGCTCTGATCCTAGGATTAGAACTCACCATCGAATCCGGTATCACCATGCTTGAAATCTTTGATGACTCTCAACTGATCGTCAACCAGATGAATAAGAAATTTGGGGTTAGGAAGGCAGATCGTCATAGGTCCTATTTCTCCCCCTTTGAGCAAAGGTTATCGCTTCATCTTCACCGCTATGGATTATTTCTCCAAGTGGTCAGAAGCATTTGCGCTTAACGAAATGAAGACCTCATCAGTCCTTCGGTTCCTGCGCACCAACATCATTTGTCATTTCGGCATACCTAAAAGATTAGTCCATGATAACGGATCGCAATTCTGGGATCATCGATTCTACAGGTTCTGCGACAAATACAAAATCCAAAGCTGTCGTTTGACTCCATACAATCCGGCAGCAAACGGATTAGCAGAAGCTTTTAACAAGACACTCTGCAAAATCCTCAAGAAAATGGTCTCTAGTCACAAAAGAGACTGGAGCGACAAACTGTCTGAAGCTTTATGGGCCTATCAAACCACCGTTCGAGGACCAACCCATAGCACACCATTCTCCTTGGTCTATGGATGCGAAGCTGTCGTACCCTTGGAAGTACAAATTCCTTCCTTGAGGGTATCCTTGCAAAATGACATGACTCAAGAAAGCAATGTCAAATTGCGACTCCATGAGCTGGACAATCTCGATGAGAGATGGCTCGAAGCTCGACAAAGCATTGAACTTTACCAAGCACGCATGGCAGGATCATTCGAGAAAAAGGTCCGGCAACGCGCCTACAAAAAGGGTGACTTGGTTCTTACGGTAAAAAGACCAATGGTCTTCGCTCACAAGTCCAAAGGCAAATTTGAGCCAAAATGGGAGGGACCAAAGTCATCGACAAGTTTTTCTCCAACGGCGCATACGCACTCCTAAACATGGAGGGTGACAGATGTATGCTGCCCATCAGTGGCAAGTTCTTAAAGCGGTACTACCCTTGAAGACTTACCCAACTGGGTAAGAGCAATGCCTATCCGGCCAAAACCTATTTCCAGGTACTCGCTCGTTAAACCCACTCTTTTTAGAATTTTCATATCAAATGTTGAAATTTCTAGAAATTCAAACAATGCTTACTTTCACCGTTTCATTGTTCAAAAAAGTCCAAGTTTAGGAACCTTTCCTTAACTGACCAAAATTCTCAACCCATGAACCCAAAATTCATGGTTTCAAAAAAAATCCGGATTCAGGGATTTCCACCCTAGTCCACCCTGCCTTTTACCGCCAAAATGGCTTTAGGTCAAAATTTACGACCCTCGTGTCTTTAAACAAAAATGGTTTTTCAAAAAACCATGAGGAAGTGGCACTTAGTCGATACTCGCACAAATTGGAAGCTTGCGAACCATGTTTGACACTTCCAAAATCGCAGGGAAGCGACATTTCGTCGATACTTACAAAAAAAAAAAAACCATGGAGACGTAACATTTCAGTTGATATCCATAACCCAAATTTCAAAAGGTTCGAAAAAACCTAAAAACCATGGAGACGCAACATTTCAGTTGATATCCACAACCCAAATTTCAAAGGTTCGAAAAAACCAAGAAATCGTGGAGATGCAACATTGCAGTTGATATCTACAACCCAAAGGTTCGAGAAAACCGCAAATTTCAAAAATCATGGGGAAATGACATCAAGTCAGTACCCGCAAAACCAAAATTTTTGAAAAGCAAGGAAGCGACATTCCATCGATACTTGCACCCAGACCCGTGAGGATGCGACATTTCATCGATACTCGCAACTGAATGAGCAAAGATGCGACATTCCATTGATAATTGCAAGACCATTTAGCAGGGAGGCAACTTTTTGTCGATACTTGCAATTTTACCAAAACCGGCTAAATGCCACCAAAACAGGCTATAAATGCCACAAACCGGCTATCAATGCCACAAAACCAAACCGGGTATCAATGCCATAAAGAAAACTGGTTATCAAGGCCATAAAACAAAACCGGCTATCAATGCCACAAACCAAAAACTTGGCTTTAAAAAAAACCCGGCTATAAATGCCACAAACCGGCTATCAATTTCACAAAACAAACCGGCTATCAATGCCATAAAAATCTGGCTCCCATGCCAAAACAATCATTTGACAAAAGATTTTCACAAAATGACAAGCTTTTGATCAAATCCCATTTAGCAATTGCTTTCATCACAAAAGATTTAAGTGAGCATAGGGAAAATAAAAAAAAATTATCCCATTTAGCAATTGCTTTCATCACAAAAAGATTTAAGTGAGCGTAAGGAAAAGAAAAAAAAGCATCCCATTTAGCAATTGCTTTCATCGCAAAAAGATTTACGTTAGCGTAGGAAAAACAAAAACAAAAAAAAAAACATCCCATTTAGTAATTACTTTCATCACAAAAAGATTTAAGTGAGCGTAGAAAAAAAAAAGAAAGAGTACCAAAAAATACATGCGGTACCCAAAAAAAAAGTGTTCACAAGCACTACAAAAAAAAAAGAGTACAAAAAAATACATGTGGTACCAAAAAAAAAGAAGAATGATAGTTTCTGCTACAAAAAAAATCAGGAGCTCAATCAAAAATGGTCTCCACCCAAAATTTGAGCTCCTCAAGCAAACTTTTGGCCTCAGCCGTCAGAGTTTCCAGGGCACGCTTCTTCAGGAACTTGTCATGAGATGCTGGGGTAGGCTGTAACCCTTCTTTCACACCGGAAAGCTTATCTCGAGCAGTTTGCCATTGTTTGTCCTCTTGAAACTTCCTTTCAAGAACTCAATCAGCATCTGCAACCTGGCGAATCAGAGCACTCTCCCTATTGTGAGCCTCTGTTATAGTAGCCCACTTGGCAGCGACTTGTGCCTTTAAATGCTCAAGACGTTTCCTGGCCTCATCGACCTCCCTATCAAGGATGTTAAGGTCATGTGTCAGCCTAATGATAGCTAGCTCTTCTAAGTTCTTTTCTCGGACTAGCTGCTTCCTGCCTTGTGTAGCCTCATTCAGTTCAGACTTAGCCTTATCAGCAGGGTCCACGAACATCTCCTTGAAGAACTGGTCGTCAGGAAAACCCATGGTCTCAAACCACTTGTCACCCAGTGCAATGATCCTATCAACGATCGCCCTGGCAACTGTGACATCCAGACCAGCCTCTTCGACATCACCGAGAATCTCCTGCACATGCTGGAATTATGCCAAATCCAGCATCCAAGTGTCCAACAAGGAGAGTCTCAATCCAAGAGCTTAGAACCCGCACCACCACCTTCTTCGCAAGAAGAAGAAATGGCCCAACTGAAGCTTAGCCCCACTCCGTCGGTCGGCTGCTCATATCATGCCCCGTTGGAAGAGGAACAAAAGAACTCTTTTCAGTCGGAGCTGCTGGGGAGAGAATCTCAGCACGAGGTACCCCCTCCACCATGTCAGAATTGGTTGCAGAAGTCTCTACCTCTGGATCAACCTCTGGCATCCCTTGCTCTGGTTTTGAAGGAAGCAATGGACTCTCCTCTGTCGCTTCAAAACTTGTCAAAGAAACACAAAAAGGTATGAATATGATCCTGTTTAAAAAATCATTCTCAGGGTTATTACTATAAAATAACTTCTTCGACGACTGGCGGAACACTTTCTTCCTCCATGAACTCATCGGAAGCATCGTCAACATTTGCGTCCATCGATGGTTCAAAGTCATTGGAATCCCGTGGCAAGTCAGCTGACAAGAAAAATGTTAGCAAACCAAGTCACATACAAAAAAAAAAGAGAAAGCAAAAGAAGTCATACCAGTTGGAGATTCTGGAATCACTCAAGAGTCCCTCGGTTCTTCTTCTGGTGCCACAACTGGATCCGTTACCGCCTCATCGACAGGAACCTCAGGCATCGCCAAGTCTTCATCCTTTGCTAATTAAAAAGATCAGCAGGGGTAGAAAGCAAATCAAGACATTGAAAATTCCATGAAAGAAACAAAAAGAGAAAGTGGAAGAATCATACCTTCACCGGAGGTCTCTTCTTCTTGGCTCTTTTCCGAAGGCTCGTCAGCATACCCTGGCACCTCCTCATTGATAGTAAAAGGGACTTCTATGTCAGGAGAGTCCTCATGTGGCCCCTCGCTGCTACGATGACTCCTCTTCCTCTTACCCCTGCAGGCTCGCCTCCTAGAAGAACCTGCCCCACTGTCAGAGTCAGGTTTCCCACTTGACTCCTCACTAGATGGTCTACTCTTGCCAGTAGACTCCACGGAAGCTCACCTCTATGCCGCTTGCTTCCAAGCATCAAGCTCAGCTTCCTCCTATTCTAGCTGCTCTAAGGGCTCATCAGGTACCTCCCGAACAGCTTCAGGACCAATGACGCCCTGGTCACCGAGATAGCCTATCTTGTGCTTCTCTCCAGAAAGGAAACCCAAACTTCCTCTCGCCGGACGCCATCCGACTTTCCAATGCCTTTTCCAGAAGACAGCTTTGCATCAAGCTCCTTCTTGGAAAGCCCTCGATATGCCGAAAAGCTCTCCGCAAACCACTTCGTGAAGCCGACAGTTTGAAAAGTCGACAACACAGGATAAGAAATCATCGCAGTAGTGTCTTCAGCACTATAAAAGGCCCATGCATTTATGCCATCCTGCAAACCTCCAAAACGCTTCACCATACTCGAAGGCGCTCTAACAACGCCTTGAGAAAAGCCTAACTGTAGTGCAAAGTGAGAAGGCACATACGGCTGGATATTGATGAAAAGATGTCTACGGTACACCATCGTGCCGACACATATTCTGAAAAGCCACTCATTCTCTGCATTTGTCAAGGAGTAATGCCTTCCCGACCCCGCCCTGGTAGAGTCACGGGAGGCACCAAAATCAAAAGCCTTCTTCCGCAACTTTCGAGAAAGCTTCACTGAAGACTACCCCATCTCAACGTCCTTGAGCCATCGGTTCCTCATGCGGGCAAACAAAAGCGATTCAAACACGACTTTGCCCTTAGCCAATCGAATCATCAGAGGATCATCATCCCGTACAGCACCCAGCCGGTGAAAGCCAGGACAGTGGTATACATACCACGAATAAAAGATATGGGCTGAAAATACCCTATTCATAGGGAGCCCAAGCCGAACCAAAAAAGCTGCAGCCTGCAGTTCGGTACACAGATAGGAGTAAAGAGCTGGCACCAAAGCAAGCTGCTCTCAAACGCCATCCGACAAGCTGGAAAAATACAATGCCGCCTGATGTGCGTTCCATCTCCGCCAACAAAAACCCCGGTCTTGATTACATTTGTCATCTTCACCCAGGTTGGAGGATCTTCCCTTTTAGAGCACGTGGGAGAAAGGCTCATGATCGAGACGGTGCGATCAAATATCGACCGGGTAGCAACAATCTTCTTCTCACCATCAGCTGTGAAAGAGAACTGAAAACACCTCCTCTGGTATGTCATGTCATCAGGGACTGCATCACTAAAGAGGAAGGTAGGCTTGGGCAAAACCCTTTGATCGTCTATCACCCAAGGACGGTTGCTTACCATGATCTTATAAAACTCCTCACTCTTGAGAGCGATCAGTCGCTGCCTTATCTCATCTCTGTTGAGGGAGTCACACTCTTCCAGGTTTCTCTCAACATACTGGACCTTCTCCCAGGCCTGCTGAACGACCGGATTAGAAGATCTAGCAGATCAACGAGGTACACTTGTAGCAGGCTCTTTACCCTTGTTCGTTTTGGATGAACCACCTGCAAAAGGTTGGAAAAGAAAAAGATCAATCATCAAAATGACGGGATTTCGCTAAAAAAATTTTGGAAAAATTTTGACATGACTCCGAGGTAATTCCAAAGAAAAAGGAAATACCCCGAAAGAAATAGAAATCTTGAAGATGGGCTCAACATTGTTGCGAGCTCCGAAACTCCAAACTTTCGAAACCTCAAAGTCTTTGCAAGATCAGGAAGGGCTCAACATCGCTGCTAGCTCCAAATTCCCAAATTTGCAAAAACTTTCAGTTTTCTTGAGAAAGAGAACTTACTTGAAGCCATTGATGGAGAAGTACAAGAAAAGCTTGAAGATCCTTGAAGAAGAAAAACTCTTGGTCTTGGAGCACTCTTGAGATTGTTGCAAAAGAAAGCAATAAAAGCAAGAGATCCAACCTCCTATTTGCTTTTATAGAAGAGAGCAAACCAAAGAAGGAAAGAAGAAAGTGGTAAGTGTTACTAATTAGTAACCTTACCAAAAGAAAGAAATTAGAAAGATTCTTTCCCAAAAGAAAGATATCTTGAGGGATTCTCTCCCAAAAAAGAAAACAATGAGAGATTTTCTCCTAAAAGATAGGAGATTTGAGATATTCTCTCCTAAAGAAAGATATATTGAGATATTCTCTCCCAAAATAAAGGGAACATGAGAAATTCTCTCCAAATAAAGATATCTTAGATATTCTCTATCCAAAGGAGATATTTTTATATATTCTTTACAAAAATGACACCATATGAGATCTAAGCCATTTCAAAAGCTTAAGGTCCCATGGGTTAGCCCATATGGGCCAGGTTTGACCACCTAGGCACTTAAAAAAAAATTGGGCTTTTAGTCAAAAAGAAATCCCTCTTACCAAGAGCTTACAAAAATGGTTCCATGCCTCTTTTGAGTTGATTGGACCATACAAAAAGAATTCTAAGCCCCATGAGCTTCCAAAAATCAAACCAACCAGCCTTATATACCAAATTGAGCCAAAATCTTGAAATTGACATACAGCTTTTTAAGTCATAAGACCAAAACCAAAAACCAAAATCTTCAAACCTGGTCCCCTAACTTGCCACATACAGCTTTTTAAGTCATAAGACCAAAACCAAAAACCAAAACCTGATCCCCTAACTTGCCACATACATCCTGTTAGGTCACAAGATCAAAACCAAAATCGACCCCCCAATATTCCACATATAGCTTGTTGGGTCACACGGTCAAAACCAAGCCCGACCCCCTAACCTGCCACATACAGCTTGTTAGGTCACAAGGTCAAAACCCAAATCCACATCCCTGATGCCATCTTCAAAACTTTGCCTCGAGATGGTACGTGATTCTTTTCACTACCATAAAATTCCCCTGGAAGCTCAAAAGGCTACAAATACCAAAAGAAAGACTGCTCAAAGACTCTTGGTCAAGTCAGAAGCTCTCCTTCAAAAATATCTCTTCGAGGCACATCGACCACAAAAGTTAAGCAACTCGTCGCTACACCTCGAGGGGGCATTTGTTGACACCAAAAATGTCACTTTGCTTCTTCAATATCTAAAAAGCTACATGAAGTCGCAACCTGCCATAAATAGGTAATGCTACTTCCAAAAAATCAAATATTGTCAGAATCAAACAAACTCTACAAGATCCTTCAAGACAGCTAAAAGAGGAGTTCAAAACAAGTTTCAGGCCATTTCAAAATCATTTGGCCTAACTTCGCTTCTCCAGCAGCTAAAAAGGAGCTCCCGACTGTGAAAGCATCGGAGACACCAAAAAGAAGCTCCTCGAGACCATGGTTTCTAAGACAGAGCCTATGGATCATCTCAAAATGACTCCAACAGGTTCCCTATCAAATCTCAAGTCAATCGGACATCGGTTGACCGCACATAAAGCCGCTACATCTTCATCGCGACAAAAACAAGTCTACTGGCGATAGGACCCCAAACGGCTTCATAACTAAACACAAGCCTATGGTTGGTCTTATTTATTGCTCAGAAGGCTTCACCCCAAATCTCAGGTCATTCTGACATCGTTTGATCCAGTTTCAGCTTTTGACGGAAAATCGGCAGCTCTACGCGACAAAGTCTTCGGCTTTCCCGGAAAATTAGAAACTTTGCACTCCAAAATGCAAGGATTCTTGTCAAGTTTTCTACAGGGAAATTAGGCCAATAAATGATAAAAAATGTCAACAAAAAATACAGAAGAAAAAAGAATCGAAAAAAATAAAAAATGGCCGCAAAACGGGACAAAAAGGGGGGAAAATCCCCCAGGGTCGCAGGCCCCTGCGACCCTGGCCCATTGTCGCCTGCGACCATGGAGCCTGGAATCGCCGAGTTCGCCTCGGAAAGCCCATTTTTCATCATTTTTTGCGATTCGAAGCTTCCAACTCCTTGGATTTTCCAAAATTCATACTTTTGAGGCGCCGAATCCTTTGACATCCATCGAAATCACGGGTCAATCATCAAGAGTATCAAAATCAACATTGATCACCAACCGGTCGACCAAAAAAGTGTGATTTCTACCCGACTGATCGAGAAATCGACAGGACAGATGGCACAGACCCGCTGTTGGCAAGCAATACCTGAAGCTACATGGTCATCCGATGTTGATCTACATGAAGATCGATCGATGATCATCGCCAGAAGAATCCCAAAAGACGCGGCATGGCCCGCAACTCTTCAACTGCTCGGCGACCACTTAATGCGATTAATTGACTAGCTTTATTGCAGTCATTAATTCATTTCTTTGGACGGCCCAATTAGAAGCAAGCAAATAGGAGGTACAAGTCAATTGATCATGGCATTTAACCCATGAAACTCCTCCCATCATGGCGATTAAAGGCGATTAAATGCCCTCAATCTCCACCGGCCAATCAGAAGCCAAGAAAAAGGAGTTGCAAAATAAAGGAATTAAACCCTGTAACTCCTCCCATTATGCGGTTTAATGACGATTAAAGCCCATAAACCCTCCAAAATGGCTACCAAGAGCCTATAAATAGGAGAAAATTCCAAAGAATTCCAGATCGGAAGAAAAACAGAGATCCCAGATCAGAAAAAAGCACAGAAAATCCGAGAGAAAGAAGAAAGAAAACTCTGTCGAAGTTCTGCACCGGCCACCACTACAAGGTGACAAAAGTCCCTTGGGGGGCACCCCCCAAGGTCCTTGCCTTCTCCTTCTGCCTCCAATGGCTTAGACGTGGCTTTTCAGCCCGTCTACTTAGCTTTTTATTGGACATAGGACCTCCATTTGGTCTTTGTCCTCTAAAAACCTGAGGTTATAGGCAAGCCAAGCGAATCAAGAGCATCCTCTGTTCTCATCTACATGGATGATGGCGAAGTCCACACATGGCTTGCGACCGTCAATCTGAACGAGTCGCCCACAATCTCCTAAGAAGTTTGATCCTCGTTTTCTTGCTTTTCATTGTAGTTTGTATTTTTCTAAATAAACAAAACTCACAACTCTTGTCTTTCATTATTGATAAGAATTGTAAATCGGCTATAAACACCAAAATCGGTTATAAACGCCAAAAATCGACTATAAATGCCAAAAAATTGCCTTTCACGGCAAATCAAGAAAAATGTCTCTTCTCTTAAATATATGTGCAATGGAAACTCGAAAGAAGTTGATTTCCTTTTTTACTTGCGAAGGTCGATCTCTGGATCACCACTTGTAATTCCAAGTAAAAATAGAAAATCTGACACAGCCACATAAAAAAATGTTGATACCCGCTTTTGCCCCCCGGGCGCGAAAGGGTCGTACCCAACGGACTCGCGGTCCATCAAGCTGGCTCCACTCGGTGGGACTCGTTCATTTGAGAACACGATGCTAGAAATGAAATATTTGCATATCATATCTATTGCTCTATGCTTATACTTCTTTTCTGGATTCCTTGGTTACTTTCTAATTGGTGGCCTATGTTGGATTCCGCATCTAAAAAAATGAGATGAGATTTTTTGGAAGTTTCTATTTCTTTGAATTTATTTCCACTCTTTCTCTTTTCAAAAAAAAAAAAAAAACAAAAATAAATCAGATTTCTCAATTTGGATTCAAAATTGAGAAACTTTGATCCTCTCTTATCGTTCATCGTGCTTGCAGAAATGCTGAGCTTGTTCGACTAAGGTTTTGGGCCATCGTTTCTCTTCGATGAGTCTATTTGAGATAAAAAAAATCAAAAAATCAGATTTTTCAGTTTGGATTCAAAACTGAGAAACTTTGATCCTCTCCTATCATTTATCATGCTTGCAGAAATGTTGAGCCTGTTCGACTAAGGTTTTGGGCCATCGTTTTTCTTCGATAAGTCTATTTGAGATCTAAAAAAAAATTTCAAAAAAATTAGATTTTTCAGTATGGATTCAAAATTGAGAAACCTTGATCCTCTCCTATCGTTCATCGTGCTTGCAGAAATGTTGAGCCTGTTCGACTAAGGATTTGGGCCATCGTTTCTCTTCGATGAGTTCATTAAAAAAATCAGATTTTTCAATTTGGATTCAAAATTGAGAAACCTTGATCCTCTCCTATCGTTTATTGTACTTGCAGAAATGTTAAGCCTGTTTGACTAAGGACTTGGGCCATCGTTTCTCTTCGATGAGTTCATTAGTGATCTAAAAAAGAAAATAAAAAAAAATCAGATTTCTCAGTTTGGATTCAAAATTGAGAAACCTTGATCCTCTCCTATCGTTCATCGTGCTTGCATAAATGTTGAGCCTGTTCGACTAAGGATTTGGGCCATCGTTTCTCTTCGATGAGTCTATTTGAGATCTTAAAAAAAAAAAGACATAGACCACTAAGGTTAAACCAATTGCGTTCTTTGATCACGGTTGATTCAAGAAAAGCCTTGTCCAGAGTGTGTAGACAGCTTGACTGTTCTAGGCAAGGGTCCTCCAAACGGGTTCATTAAGTAATCCTACCCTTACTTGGGGGCAATTCTATTAATTGAGATTTCATAAGACCGGGTTAGGAGGCCAATGTGTACTCTCTCTTCTTTTAAATAAAATTCTTTTTCAAAATAAAAATTTTAAAATAATAATAAATAAAAAAATGATTTTTCAAAAAAAAATCTTAAAAAGAAATAATAAAAAAAAGATTTTTTTAAAAAAATCTTCAAAAAAAAGAGATTTTTTCAAAAAAAAATCTAAAAAAAAAACTTCCGTCATTTTGGGGTTCAGATCGGAGAAATTTTGGTCTCCTCCCTTCTGAGCACTGGCGCTCGCGGAAATCATTGATTGTTCAAATTGGAAAGCCTTTTGCTCTCTTTGATGAACCAGATCTTGACCTTTCAAAAAAAAAAAAAAAAACTCGTCATTTTTGGATTTAGATCCGAGAAATTATGGTTCATTCTCTTCTGGGTACTAGCGCTCGCGGAAATCGTTGAGCCCGTATTTGGATCGGAATACCATTTGATCTCTTTGATGAATCCAATCTTGACCTTTCAAAAGAGAGATTCTCATCTCTTGGATGTGATCTCCAAACATTTGTGTCTAGCGGTACTAGTACCCCCTTTCAGAGTCTCCTGTATTCACGACCGACACGTTTGTAACTCCAACCTTATATTCTTCTTACATCGAGCAAGCTCTGCTTCTCGATAAGTCGAATTTAGGTTCACAATTGCTTTTAGCAGTCATTGGAACGCTCATTCTGGGCTCACCATACCTGCGATCAGAACAATTGTACCATCTATGCCTTTTTGCCTTCTTCATATTGCTTGGGTCATATCCCTCTAGCGATTTGAAAAGACAAAGCCATAAAACTTCCCATTTATGATCATTATATTCTTGTGATTACTAATGGATGTGGTCTTAGCTTAGAAAAATTTTCAAAAACTAACAATGGCAGCTTCGCTAACCATTACTTTCGATGAGAACAACCACCAGCTCATGCTTCAACAGAAGCAAACCACGCGCACCTACAAGCGCCCTATCAGCTGCCGAAGCGTCAACTCCCTGGGCAACTCTCTGAACTCCGGGTCGACCTCGACTTCCCGGACTATCGTCTTTGGGACGCTGGGACAATTCCCACTTCCTGAAGAACAAACTGCTCATTCCAAGAAGCAGAAGCTTGCCTCTCAACGTGTCACTACCGTGACACCAAAGGCGAGCACCAAAAGGCCTGAAGCCCGTGGCACCCCCACGAAGCCTCGACCCGCAAACGACCAGGTCTATCCCAAAACTTGGTCCCCAAGACTTTCATCAAAACAAAGAAGGTCCCAAACATCCACCAAGCCAGCATACCTGGCCCCATTCTAGGAGAACCAGTTCTACCCTCTTGCTTGCATGAAAGAGGAGAGACTCATCTCCAACCTGACTCCCAAGTCAACCCAGCATGAGCTGGCTTGTTCTTACAAGCCCAAAATCAGATCATGCATCACAAGGCCTCTGCAAGTACCTGCTAAGGCCCACAATCCTGCAGTTCGACCCCTCATCTCTACAGGGGCCGAACTCGAAAAATTCAAAGCTTCACTGCAACAGGCGAAGGACCGGGTTCGCATCCTGTCCTTGCCCAACTACAAAGAAGACAGGCTCGGTTGCTGCGCGCCCAAGGGAGCACATCCTTCATTGTCAAAGCCCAGCCAAAGCTGACCGAAGCTCAAATTGCTCATCGTATACGCCGCCGCGCGTCATATCGACAAAATAGATTAGAGAAGCAAAGGACCCAGCCTCCTATGCTTCAAGTCTCTCACAAATGGGTCGAAAAAGAAAGTCCCAACCAAGTTGTTGCTGTCCATATGGTTGGAAAAACCAGAAGACACCAAAAGTTAGCAACAAAAATCCATGTCTGACATCCGGTGACTCGCAGTGTCTCCAGGACAAGAAGACATTCAGAAGAATCCCCTGCTCCTTCAAGCAAAGGACGACAGAGTGATCCTTCCTCAAGCTCTTCGTAAAAAAGAATGAGCCCCAGCTCAGTCACCAGGACAATTTCTTCATTCAAATCTTGAGGGATGAATGTCCTGGCTATACGTTCTGAGCCACCACCTCGCAATCCACCTTAAGATGATGTGCTCGCACGCATCCAGTAGTTGGAACAAGGCCAGCAGATGATTGAAACTCTGATGGAAAACTTTCTCCTCACCTTCCAAAATCAGGCGAACAATGAACCTCCTTCGAATCATCAAAATGATGAGGTAAATGGAGAAGAAAATGAGTCACGCGCCCTTACTAAAAAGGACGTAGACAGTATCCTCGCAAAAGCAAAAGAATAGGATATACTCAAGGAGCATGGGAACAAGCCACCATATCCCTTATGGATGGACTCGGTCCCATTCCCCACAAAATTCAAGCATCCTTCTTTCCAAACATATACGGGGAAAGGATCTGCCAGACAGCACGTCATCCACTTCAAGATCCTAACGGGAGCTATCGCGGATCAAGATGCACTCAAGATCCGCCTCTTTGCAAGTACCCTAAAAGTTACGGCCTTCGATTTGTACTCCACTTTGTTAGAGGACTCCATCCAAAATTGGGCCATGCTAGAGACACGCTTCCTGACTCACTTTAAAGGTGAGGATCATCTCGCTACTATGGCGCAGTTGTGCAGCCTAAAACAGGGGGAGAATGAGTCAACATATGACTTCATTCACAAGTGGAAAGCAATGGCATACAAATGCTCTGATGTATTGCCACAAGCGTCGCTAGTCGACATTTGCTGAAACAACATGAGAGCTAGAATCTGCTCCATGATCATCGGCAACAAATCAAAGAACCTGAGAGAACTCCTAGAAGCTTCCATGGAAGCTGAAACGGTAATCAAAGACCTCGACAGTCAAAAATCATCAAGAAAAGAGCCAACCGCCATTGGAACCTCTAAACCAAAGAAAAAAGAGGTCCTCAATGTGCAGACCAAGTCAGCTCCTCAGCCACCAAAGAAAGCTGAAAACAAAGCTGCTGGTAAGAGACCTGAACTTTCAGATTCCTTCAAAGAGCGAGTAGAAAAGAAATACCCGTTCGATGAAGATGTTGATGAAATCTTCGGGGCTCTCGTGCCAAACGGCAGGCTCCCTTTGCCTGAACCCAAAAGACCGGGTGATGTTGGTAAAACCAACGATCCTCGGTACTGTCCATACCACCAGATGATCTCGCATCCTCTCAATCAATGCTTCGTTGTGAGAGAGAAAATAAATGAGATGTGGAAAAACGGAGTCATCACCTTTGACAAAAACTATGGGTCTGCCTCCGTCAACATGGTGTCATGTGGACAAACACCAAAATCACCGAAGAAGAAGATCACTACTTCCTTCAAGGTGATAGACACAATCCAAGTGTCCGAAGAACTGATTCCTTACCCGACACCAGACGGACAACCCATATGGGTACATCCTGATCTCTGGGAAGATGAAAATTGGGAGGTTGTGAAAACAAAGCCTACAGGTCAACAGTGAAGGCAGGCTAGGAAACATCTCCTTAAGCTCAAAGGACAAGAGAAGACCCAGCCAAAACAAGAAGTCCAAGAAAAGGCAGAGGCTTCCTCTACCGCTTCACTGGAGGCAACAAAAACGTCCCTTCCAGAGACTTCAAAGGGTGTAAGAAAATTCACTCTCAGTGATTTCATGCCACCTCAATTCAAAGAAGCCACGCAGGGGGCATCATACTCTTGCAATTCGGTAGTTGGATTCTCCATTGATGGATACAAGTCCAGCAACACCGATGATGGATTCGAATCCAACTACACCGACGAGTGGGAGGAATCCCTTGAAACAGGAGAATATCTCTCCGATGAAGAATAGGTTCCTGAGACTCATCTTATGGCAGTAATCTGGTATAACCCCCTACAACCACAAGGATCTTGGTCTGATGATGAAGAAGACCAAGAGGCTGTACATAAAAATGTTGTTGAACTAGCACTCGTCATTGCTCAAGTGGAAATCAACTATGTTGAGCCACAAAGAGTAGATGAAGAAGAAGATTTGGCTCCCATGCTTGATCTTGAAGAATATGCAAGGATCTTGCAGCGTCTCGCTCTAGAACAAGAGCAAGACCGCGTCAACAAGCTTCCTCGCAATCTAGAGCCGGAAGTCCCTGAAGACCATCAGGTACATCCTCCCTTAATTCCTGAAAATGGAGAAAATTGCTGGATATACAATCCTCTTACATCCGAGGATGAGTCTGACTCCGATCAGGCAACGTCCCCTGTTAGAGCTTCCTATAATGTGATAATTCGGGATTATAGCTCTTCCGAAGCATCGTCAGACGAGATCACTTACACTTCGACGACGCCTAGCAATGTATCCTCTGGAGCCACCTCATCTCACGGGACTTTCCTGAGACTGTGACTTCAGAGCTCACACCCTTCCTAACTGAAGAATCCCCAGCTATTGATGCTTGGGATGATGAAGTGGTCAACGAAGAAGAAAGGTTGCTGGATGCTGTTCAGGACTTGTTCCCGGAAAATGCTCCGCATATCCTCCAAATTGAAATGGACTACCGGGTCAAAAACTCAGAAGCTTCCTCAAAGGGAGAAAAGAAGAAGACTGAGGGATCATGCATTGAATGCCTCTCAGTTCAAAAAGCAGCCAATGCAACCATCGCCTTCACTAAGAAAGACCTCCTACTTGGCGAAACAAGGCACAACACACTCCTGTAACTCATAGGGTACATCAAGGAAATGCCTATGCACAGAGCTCCGATCGACCCAGGTTCTGCACTCAACCTCATCTCCACTTCGGCTCTCGAAGAGTTGGGCATCCCACCCAGCAAGCTGAGCCACACATCTTTATCTATCTTTGGATACGATGGGAGTACTCAAATGCCTATCGGCAAAATCAGGTTCAAGTTGCAGATCGGTGATCTTATCTCTGAGGTCACTGTATATGCAATAAAAACCCCTTCATGCTACAACATCCTTCTCGGACGCCCCTGGATCCACGAGAATGGTGCTGTCCCTTCAACTCTACATCAATGCATCAAGTTTGTTGGCAACGACGGCATGATACATCGAGTCTTTGCGGACAGAAAACCCTTTAAAGGTAAAGAAGTCTACTTTGTAGACTCACAGATGTATGAAGGTGAGAAAGAAGAAGAGGAGAAGCACACATCACCCTTTGCCGAAAATCTCCAGAAAGATAAAGGCAAGGCTCCTCAACAATCACCGGAAGAAAATAAACCGTCCGGTAAATCCGAAGAGAGCATTCAAACTCCCTTCATCATCTCCCTCAAACCTTCAAAGCCTTTGGTCATCACGACTAAAGTGAAGAAGGCAAAACAAAAGCCTGGAGGCAAATTTGTTATCTCTTTCGTGTCTATCATGCAAGACACGGATTCAGATTCAGAGCTAGAAGACGACACATCTTCAAGCCAAGCTGACACTCAACAAGTTCAGCCTGCTCTTACTCCAATGAAGACACCTTCTGACATAGAAGATCCTACGTCAACTTCCTTCGTTGTTCCAGCAACTTCAGCAAAGGAAAAGCCGATCTTTTTCCATAGATCGGATGCTTCTTCATCAAAGTCCATGCTTGAACCTTTCCAAAATGAAGGTATGCCTCAACTATCCTTATATAGTCCTATGGCACCAGCTATTATGAAGAAAATGGGTTATGACGCTCAAAACCTAGTCAGTTTGGGAGAAGGACGCGGTATTCTCATGCCATTGGGGCCCGTCTTGACCAAAAGCCAGCTGGAAGATTGGAGACTCTACGGCCATGTAGAAAAGTCTTCACACGGGCTAGGGTATGATCCCGACACTCCTGTGGAAAGGAACAAAACCTTGTTCTGGAAATACCCTTGAAACCCCAGAAGGTTTCGTAGAGCTGGAAGCCTCCAAAAATATTGTGGAGAAACCACCTTCGAACCTTCCAACAGAAGATCATGTTCAAAAGATAGACTTGGGAACACCAGATAACCCACGTCCTGCATTCATAAGCAAGAATATAAAGGATGATGAGTTACCCGAGTATATCGCCTTTCTTCGTGAGTTCGTTGATTGCTTTGCATGGTCTTACACTAAATGCCTGGCTTAGACCCCAAAATAGCAGTCCCCAAACTCAATCTTCAAGAAGACATCAAGCCTGTCAAGCAGGGCCAAAGAAGATATCGTCTAGATGTGATGGATAAAATTGAACAAGAAGTTCAAAAACTCAAAAGCGTCGGCTTCATCCGTTAGGAACAACATCTTGAATGGTTAGCCAACATTGTCCCCGTGACAAAGAAAAACGGGCAGATCAGGGTCTGTATTGACCATAAAGACCTGAATGGCGCATGCCCTAACGATGAATTTCCGCTCCCCATACCAGAGGTAATGATTGATAATACCTGTGGGTTCGAGCGAATGACATTCATGGATGGTTTCTCTGGCTATAATCAGATAAAGATGCATCCTGAAGATGAAAAACATGCATTCTTTCGGACCCCATTTGGCGTGTATTGCTACACTGTCATGCCATTTTGTCTGAAAAATGCTGGTGCCACATATCAAAAGGCTATGATGATGATATTCCAAGATATGCAGCACAAGACGGTCGAATGTTACATTGATGACCACGCCGTCAAAAGCAAAAGAAAAGAAGATCATCTCGAAGACCTTCGAGAAGTCTTCCTCCGGCTTCGCAAACACAAACTACGAATGAATCCTCTAAAGTGCTTATTCGGCGTCTCGTCGGGTAAGTTCCTCGGATTCTTAGTTCGCAAAGCTGGAATAGAGCTTGACCCCATAAAAGTCAAAGCCATTCTAGAAATGCCCTCTCCAAGAACCTCGAGAGAACTCAAAGGGCTTCAAGGGAAATTGGCCTACATCAGACGGTTCATCTCCAATCTTTCGGGGAAATGCCGTTTATTCTCCCGGTTGATGAAAAAAGGTGTAAACTTTGTTTGGGATGCAGACTTTGAAGCTGCGTTCCACGATATCAAGTCATCCCTGACCAAACCTCCAGTGTTAGCTGCTCCTACCACTGGAAAACCATTCATCTTGTACACAAGAGCCCTTGATCACTCTCTGGGCGCTCTGCTTGCACAAGAAAATGATGCAAGAAAAGAAGCTGCTCTATACTACCTCAGCCGCATGCTAGTAGGTGCAGAGCATCACTACTCTCCAGTCAAAAAGGAATGCCTTGTGATGTTCACCGTATAAAAGCTGCGTCACTACTTGCTTTCCAACACAGTCTACCTGGTCTCGAGGATCAACTTCTTGAAGGTCCTTGTCACAGAAGCAGGTTCTCTCAATGCCTGACTGGCAAAATGGTCCATCCTTCTGTCACAATTTGATATTAGGTATGTAGCACAAAAGGTAATCAAAGGGCAAGCTCTAGTGGACTTTCTCGCAGAGCATCCATTGCCTAAAGATTCTCCACTCAGAGATGATCTCCCAGACGAATCAGTCTACAATGTGGAGACTTTCTCATAAAATGCCTCCTGGGACATGTACTTTGATGGTGCAACCGAGACAAATAAAAAGGCAGCTGATCTCGGGAGTTGGCATCCTCTTTGTTAGCCCTGACAAATACATGATTCCACACGCTTTCTCGCTACTGGAACCATGCACAAACAATGCAGCTGAATATCAAGCTCCGATCCTAGGATTGGAACTCGCCATTGAATCCGGTATCACCATGCTGGAAATCTTTGGAGACTCTCAACTAATCGTCAACCAGATGAATCGGAAATTTGAAGTCAGGAAGCCCGATTTGCTGCCTTACTACAACAAGGCACAATCTGTCACATCACCCACATTCGTAGAGGTGAAAACATACGTGCAGATGCCCTGACTGGACTTACTGCATCTATGGCAATCCAAGAAGGGGAAAACATGCAAATCACAATATACGAAAGAAGAATCCTTCCTCCTCTTATCACACACCAAGCAGTTTCTGAATGCCACCGAGTGGTTGGAAGTCGGATCTCTATCCTTCAACCTTCAATCGGCGACTGGAGGGATCCGTTCATTGATTACACTATGTTCGGAATCCTACATGAAGATCCAAAAGAACGGGTAAGCATCCAAAGGCGAACCCCAAGCTTTCATTTGGATATTCCTTCAAAAATCCTTTACAGGAAATCCTTCAACGGAGTACTTCTACGCTGCTTGTCACAACAAGAGGCTGAAGAAACACTCAAAGAAGTTCATGCTGGTCTTTGTGGAGCTCATCAGGCTGGTCCCAAGTTCTATGATCATATAAAAAGGTTAGGTTATTACTGGCCTACTGTTAGCCCCTAAAATGGTCACACTGTGTTGGTGCGCAGATGGTGTGGAGGAATCTGCACAAACAATCCATTGGTGCATATGGACTGTGCAATGATAACTAAACACTGCATAATGGTCCCTTGGTATGGATGATTTCTACCCTTCGGTCGTTGGTGCGATGGATGTTGGTGCCTATTAATGTTGTCCGATGGATGTTGCCTATTAATGTTGGATGTCAGCGCTGGAACAAGTTCGAGAGCACGTTCTTCGTCTGGAAGAGAAGGCCGAAGGCCTGAATGATGCAAACGCTCATCAAATTAACTTTGGCCCAAGGCTGATGGTGTTGGCTGAGAAGACGGAATCAATTGAGGAGTTGCTGAAGGATCGATCTGCACAGTTGGAGGAACTGCGTGCAGACATCCTGTCTTGGATGGAACAAGGACAACAGCAGTTTGATTCCCTATCTAGTGAATTGACCCTGGTGAAGAGGGCCATTCATGGTTCGATTGCTGGTTAAGAGAAGAGGCTAGTCAAGGTTCCCTAACCGAAACCCTTCTCTGGTGCTCGGAGCGCAAAGGATCTGGAAAACTTTCTTTGGGATATGGAACAGTATTTCAAGGCTATTCATACTCCTGTGGAAGAAATGGTGACTATTGCTAGCATGTATCTTGCTGGTGACGCGAAGCTTTGGTGGCGAACACGTGCAGACAACGACCAAGAGGCAGGTCGTGCAGAGATCACATTGTGGGAGAATCTGAAGAAGGAATTGAAGGATCAGTTCCTACCCTGTAACGTGGCCTGCGTGGCACGTGAAGCCCTGAGGAAACTCAAACATACTGGCGCAGTTCAAGAATATGTTAAACAGTTCTCCTCTCTCATGCTTGATGTGAAAAACATGTCTGAGGATGACAAATTGTTTAATTTCATCACTGGTCTACAGGGGTGGGCTCAGGCTGAATTGCGACGCCAGAATGTGAAAGATTTGCCTACTGCAATTGCTGCAGCAGAGGCATTGGTGGACTACAAGTCTGAACGGGCAGAGGCCTCAGACGCTGATAAGTCCAAGTTCAAAGGTTCAAAGAATGGGAAAAAGAAGAATGGAAACGGTGATAATGGCAAGGACAAACAGTCCAATGGCAATGGGGAACAGGGAAAGCCAGCAAAGGCCAACTTTGGGTGCTTCATTTGCCAAGGACCACATCGAGCGCGGGATTGTCCTAAGAAGGAGAGTCTGAATGCCATAGTTGCTGAACCGGGAGAGGTACCTGCTACGGTGAATCCTATGCAACTGTTAGGTGGGACCTAACAGGCTTTTTCCCCAAGGTTTTGGTGGTGATTGAGACCAAGAATATAATATCAGTCTGCAGGAAGTTGTTGTCCGTGGAGTGGACTATAACGAAGGACTGTGGGGTTTCTGTGGTCAACTGAGGATCACTAACCAGGCCCTGGTGTTGAGTTGCATTAGAGAAGGTAACCATATGAAGCTTTGTGACCTGAGTTTGGTGTTGGTACACCAGGATGTATTTTGTTTTTACTTGCTGTAAGAACAATACAGGAGTATAGTCATTTTTGCTTTAACTAGCATTGGTAATTTCTGTGGTGGTGTAGGAGCATCACGCAGTAAAACTTTTGACTGTGGTGTCTGGTGACATCAAGATTGGAGTTTTGTGGACAAATTCCAGTCTTTTGGGTAATCCAGAAGGTGAAACTTATCAAGGAGATAAGGGTGGTTCTTATAGAAGATTGCGGTCTAGAACAGTAGGGGCTGTTTGATTACAAATTTTGAACCAATGAACACTATTGGTGCAGCGTTGAAAAGGATGAGTGTCTCGGTTGGAGTCGATACACACAGCAAAGGATTGTTGACTGGCTGTGAAGATGGACTTAGAGGTGCAGAAGATGACTTAGGTAGAGTGGCTTGGGTATCTTATTGTACTGGTTCATGTAAAAACAGTTGTAAATTTTCATTATTCATGTAACTTTTGGGTGTAAGCACTTGAATGATGTATTAAAGACTAAGTGTAGGTGCACTTAGCATATTTTTACTCTGTTGCAGGAAGTAGGAGTCTGTAACAACAGGTGAAGAGAACCCAAGGAAGAGGTGGCTTTCTTCAATCACCATATGAGGACATCTGTTGGATCAGGTGGGGGAGGTTTGTTAGCCACTAAAATGGTTACACTGCGTTGGTGTGCAGATGGTGCGGAGGAATTTGCACAAACAGTCCATTGGTGCATATGGACTGTGCAATGATAACTAAACACTTCATAATAGTCCCATGGTACGGATGATTTCTACCCTTCGGTCGTTGGTGTGATGGATGTTGGTGTCTATTAATGTTGTGCAGTGACTAGTGTGCACTACGTGCTATGCTGCACGTGGAGTGTGCAGTAGTCGTGCTGTGTGGACGGCAGCGTGCACGTTGCTGTGTTGCTGCAAGGGATGTCGTTCGCGTGCTGGTGTTGCTGTGAACAATGTCGTGTGAATGCTGCGAGGCTTACACGAACTCTGTCTGTCGTGCAGGAACTGCGGTGCACGTTGCGCAGGTGCTGCGAGAGCTGCGGGTGCTATGTGCAAGCACTGCGAGGCTTACACAAGTTTGTCTGTCGACTCGTGCAGGAACTGCGTGCGGCAGATTTTGACCCTCGACCAACCATGTGTTTTATGGACCCAAATGCATGTCTAATGCATTGAAAGGTTGTTAAACATGCTGAACAATTATTGTGTAAAAGGATTTGTGCATTGGAGTCCGGGAAGTGCCCGAAAGTCTTGTTTCGTCATTTTCGGACGTTTATACCCAGGAGGTGAGAAATAATGGGTGGCACAAAACTCTACTATGTAGTAGGTATGCCTATTGGGTGGAAAAACGGACGGTGTGCACTGTTGGCACAATATATGCACAGAATACACTAGGAATAGCCTTGGTGGCGTTGGTTGAGCATTGGTTGGGTTGCGGTTGAGAATTTGGTGCGTGGGGCCCACACCCTTGTGCCTGGGCTTGGTGGCCCGAACAGAGATGGCGGCGTGCTAGATTGGTGCATGGGGGTTATTCCCCTTGTGCTGGGGCTGGTGTAGCCCACCCATGTGGACGACACAGTTGGTGCTGTGTGGCATGCCTTTTCACTTAGACAGTTGCTGGTTGGTTTGGAATGACGTGGCAGCCACTTGGGTGGGTGGTTTGAGAAACTGCCATGGCAGTTTGGTCTGGAAAGTGTGTTGGACATGTGGAGGACTATTTGGACCAACAAAAGCATGACAGGTGGCATGCAACTGCTCAGACAAACTACCCCTTTATGGGTTATTTCCAGCAAGACAGTGGCAACTGTTGGAGGGGCCAAGTGGCAGGCAATTAGCCTTGTTGGCACTGTCTGATTGGTCATAGACTTGTTTAAATAGGACTGTATGGTTGCATATTCAAATTAGACAAGGAGAGACAAAGAGAAGTCTCAAACGGTAGTCTTAGAACAGAAACTAAGATAGAGAAATGAGTTTGCCTAAGAGATAATCTCAGGCGGGGCTTCAGGGTTCAGACAGAGATTCAAGAGGGATCTTTGTAAGAGATAATCTCAGGCGGGGCTTCAGGGTTCAGACAGAGATTCAAGAGGGATCTTTGTATGAGAGTATTACAGAGAGTTATGAGTGGTGATTCTTTGTAAGGGCTCGTCCCATAATTTTGATTAATAAGAGAAGGCTGGTGCCAAATTAATCAAGTGATCTGAATTTGCATTGTGTTGTCTGCAATTGTCTCCTTCCAATTCCTTTAGTGTTGTTTATGTGTGTGTTTGTTGGTGGGCTGGTTAAGAGACTGGTGTCCTTAACGCCACACGACAGAGATTTTTAGGCGAAAAATCTACCCCGTGACACCTACCATGGTAGCTGACGTAATGCAATTTGCTAAGCGCTGCCAATGCCAAGTTCATGGAGATTACATTCACATGCCTCCAGAATGGCTACATCCTACAGCGATTTCATGGCCATTCGAGGCCTGGGGTATGGACATCATAGGTCCTATTTCTCCCCCTTCGAGCAAAGGCCATCGCTTCATCTTCGCCGCTACGGACTATTTCTCCAAGTGGTCAGAAGCATTTGCACTTAACGAAATGAATACCTCATCAGTCCTTCACTCCTTACGCACCAACATCATTTGTCATTTCGGCATACCTAAAAGATTCGTCCATGATAACGGACCATAATTCTAGGATCATCGATTCTACAGGTTCTGCGACAAGTACAAAATCCAAAGTTGTCCTTCGACTCCATACAATCCGGCAGTGAACTGATTAGCAGAAGCCTTCAACAAGACACTCTGCAAAATCCTCAAAAAATCGGTCTCTAGTCACAAAAGAGACTGGAGCGACAAACTGCCTGAAGCTTTGTGGGCCTATCGAACCACCGTTCGAGGACCAACCCATAGCACACCATTCTCCTTGGTCTATGGATGCGAAGCTGTCGTACCCTTGGAAGTACAAATTCCTTCATTGAGGGTATCCTTGCAAAATGACATGACTCAAGAAAGCAATGTCAAATTGCGACTCCATGAGCTGGACAATCTCGATGAGAGACGGCTCGAAGCTTGACAAAGCATTGAACTTTACCAAGCACGCATGGCAGGATCTTTCGATAAAAAGGTCAGGCAACGCGCCTACAAAAAGGGTGACTTGGTTCTTGCGGTAAAAAGACCAATGGTCTTCGCTCACAAGTCCAAAGGCAAGTTTGAGCCAAAATGGGAGGGACCCTACATCATCGACAAGGTTTTCTCCAACAGCGCATATGCACTCCTAGACATGGAGGGTGACAGATGTATGCTGCCCATCAGCGGCAAGTTCTTAAAGCAGTACTACCCTTGAAGACTTACCCAATTGGGTAAGAGCAATACCTGTACGGCCAAAACCTGTTTCCAGGTACTCGCTCATCAAACCCACTCTTTTTAGAATTTTCATATCAAATGTTGAAATTTCTAGAAATTCAAACAATGCTTACTTTCATCATTTCATTGTTCAAAAATCCAAGTTTAGGAGCCTATCCCTAACTTGACCAAAATATTCAACCCTGAACCCAAAATTCATGGTTTGAAATAAAATTCAGATTCAGGGATTTCCACCCTAGTCCACCCTGCATTTTACCGCCAAAATGGTTTTAGGTCAAAACTTATGACCCTCGTGTCTTTAAACAAAAAAAATGGTTTTTAAAAAACCATGGGGAAGCGACGCTTAGTCAATACTCGCACAAATTGGAAGCATGCGAACCATGTTCAACACTTCCAAAATCGCAGGGAAGCAACATTTCATTAATACTCGCAAAGTCCTAAAAAAAAACCGTGGAGTCACAACATCTCAGTTGATATCCATAACCCAAATTTCAAAGGTTCGAAAAAACCAAGAAATCGTGGAGATGCAACATTGCAGTTGATATCCACAACCCAAAGGTTCGAGAAAACCGCAAATTTCAAAAATCATGGGGAAACGACATCAAGTCAGTACCCGCAAAACCAAAAATTTTGAAAAGCACGGAAGCGACATTCCATCGATACTTGCACCCAAATCCGCGAGGATGCGACATTCCATCGACACTCACAACCGAATGAGTAAGGATGCGACATTCCATCGATACTTGCAAGACCATTCAGAAAAGAGGCGACTTTTAGTCTATATTTGCATTTTTGAAAACCAAAACCGGCTATAAATGCCACCAAAACAGGCTATAAATGCCACAAACCGGCTATCGACGCCATAAAACAAACCGGCTATCAATGCCATAAAACAAAACCGACTATCAATGCCACAAACCAAAACTTAGCTTTCAAGAAAACCCGGCTATCAATGCCACAAAAAACCGGCACTCATGCCATAAACAAAATCTGGCTCCCATGCCAAAACAATCATTTGACAAAAGATTTTCACAAAATGACAAGCTTTTGATCAAATCCCATTTAGTAATTACTTTCATCACAAAAAGATTTAAGTGAGCGTAGGGAAAACAAAAAAAAATATATCCCATTTAGCAATTGCTTTCATCACAAAAATATTTAAGTGAACGTAGGGAAAAAAAATAGAGTACCAAAAAATACATGTGGTACAAAAAAAAGTGTTTACAAAGCACTAAAAAAAAGAGTACGAAAAAAATACATGTGGTACAAAAAAAAAGAAGAAGGATAGTTTCTGCTACAAAAAATCAGGAGCTCAACCAAAAATTGTTTCCAGCCAAAATTTCAGCTCCTCAAGCAAACTTTTGGCCTCAGCCGTCAGAGTTTCCAGGGCACGCTTCTTCAGGAACTTGCCATCAGATGCTGGGGTAGGCTGTAACCCTTCTTTCACACTGGGAAGGTTATCCCAAGCAGTTTGCCATTGTTTGTCCTCTTGAAACTTCCTTTCGAGAACTCGATCAGCATCTGTAATCCGACGAATCAGAGTACTCTCCCTGTCGCGAGCCTCTGTTATAGCATCCCACTTGGCAGTGACTTGTGCTTTAAATGCTCAAGACATTTCCTGGCCTCATCGACCTCCCTATCAAGGATATTAAGTTCATGTGTCAGCCCAATGATAGCTAGCTCTTCTAAGTTCTTCTCTCGGACTAGCTGCTTCCTGCTTTGTGTAGCCTCATTCAGGTCAGACTTAGCCTTATCAGCAGGGTTAAGGAACATCTCCTTGAAGAACTGGTCATCAGCAAAACCCATGGTCTCAAACCACTTGTCACCCATTGCAATAATCCTATCAACGATCGCCCTGGCACCTGTGACATCTAGACCAGCCTCTTCGGCATCACCGAGAATCTCCTGCAAATGCTGGATCATGCCAAATCTGGCATCCAAGTGTCCAGCAAGGAGAGTCTCAATGCAAGAGCTCAGAACCCACACCACCACCTTCTTCGCAAAAAGAAGAGATGGCCCAGCTGAAGATTCGCCCCGCTCCGTCGGTCGGCTGCTCATGTCATGCCTCG
Source organism: Litsea cubeba (assembly GCA_012931725.1). Lineage (NCBI taxonomy): Eukaryota > Viridiplantae > Streptophyta > Magnoliopsida > Laurales > Lauraceae > Litsea > Litsea cubeba. The sequence goes on from CM022947.1 coordinate 60,722,937, forward strand.
TTGGAAGAGTAACAAAAGAACTCTTTCCAGTCGGAGCTGCTGGGGAAGGAATCTCAGCACGAGGTACTTCCTCCACTGTGTCAGAATTGGTTGCAGAAGTCTCTACCTCCAGATCAACCTCTGGCATCCCTTGCTCTAGTTCTGAAGGAAGCAATGGACTCTCCTCTGTCGCTTCAAAACCTGCCAAAGAAACACAAAAAGGTATGCATATGATCCTGTTAAAAAAATCATTATCAGGATTATTACTATAAAATACCTTCTTCGACGACTGGCGGAACACTCTCTTCCTCCATGAACTCATCGGAAGCATCGTCAACATTTGCATCCGTCGATGGGTCAAAGTCATCGGAATCCTGTGGCAAGTCAGCTGACAAGAAAAATGTTAGCAAACCAAGTCACAGACAAAAAAAGAAAGCAAAAGAAGTTATACTAATTAGAGATTCTGGATTCACTCCAGAGTCCCTCGGTTCTTCTTCAGGTGCCCCGACAAGATCCGTCACCGCCTCATCGGCAGGAACCTCAGGCATCACCAAGTCTTCCTCCGCTAAAAAAAAAGAAGCAGGGGGAGAAAGCAAATCAGAACATGGAAAAATCCCATGAAAAGAAATGGAAAGAGAAAGAGGAAGAATCATACCTTCACCGGCGGTCTCTTCTTCTCTGCTCCTCTTTTCCGGAGGCTCGTCAGCATTCCCTGGCACCTCCTCATAGATAGTAAGAGGGACTTCTATGTTAGGAGAGTCCTCATGTGGCCCCTCGCTACTACGATGACTCCTCTTCCTCTTACTCCTACGGGCTTGCGTCCTAGAAGAACCTGCCCCACTGTCAGAGTCAGGTTTCCCACTTGACTCTGTTAGTTTTATGGACTCACTCCAGTAGATGATATAATAAATTGATTAATTTCTTTATTTATCAGTATATTCATGTTTACTTTTCATGAGATGAATGGTTATTTATTATATACTTGCACATAACCAATACGAATGACATGATGGTTCATGAGATGAACCGGGGTCCACAAGTATATTAGATGTAACACATGTGTATGGATGAGATCCACATACGGGAGACATGTATGACAAATCTTATACTTAAAATAACCAGTGATGAGACTGGACATCTCATACTGATAAGGTTGCAGTACTTTGATCACTATGAGATAGTGTGATTTGTCTCGATCATCAGAATGGAAGATTCTGGATCATAGTGCTGGTACATTGGATGTATTGAAGGACCATGAGAAGCACCTTATAAACACTGTCTTTATTTTAAGGTCTGCTCTCATAATTCCCTAGCAATAGGCTCTCAATCCTGAGACATTAATGAACTCAAGTTTCTATCTGTTCATTTGCTTTGAGTCACCAATGAGTGAGGCCAACTGTAGGTCAACACCTCGGTGATTTGGGCACGTGGTAGTAGAGCTGTGGAAACATTCAATAGTCAAGAAGGAATCTATCTCTAGTATCCCCTTCTGCCAATTAATGGATTTATCATTGGTAAGTGCGCACCCATTCCGATTAAGAGTTAATTGGAAAGGTACCTATTGATCATTATAATTAATTGGGGCTCAAGGATAATAAGATATGGATCAAGTTTGGAAGACAGGTCCAATTGTCCATGGATATTGATAGAGGGGTCTACTTGTGGTAATGTGGAAGTTTAGGGTCTTCTATGTAATATTCCTAAGACTGGAGTTCAATTGCATTTATATAGTGGAGTTATTTGCAATAAACTGTGGGCCCGGATTACACATGAGATGTGGGGTCGCGAGTCCCAATTGGAGCCAGCTTTCTAAGGAATCCCTAGTGGTCCCCACGCCAGCCCAATTATTAGAAAGTATCTAATTCTAGTTGAACTCTAAAAGGAAAGCTACTATTTCTATTTGAAGTGAGACTTCTAATAGTGGTAATAGTAGACTTACTAATTTTAGTAGAAGTGAGACTTCTATTTTAATTAGAAAGGAATTGGAAAGTTACTAATCATATTTGAAGTGAGACTTCTAATTATGATATGGTAAGTTACTAATTAATGGAAGTAAGACTTCTATTGTAATTAGTAAAGAAGAGACAACTTGCAAAAGCTATAAATAGAGGAGAGGAGGCCTTGGACGTCATATGCATAAATCCACATTGGGATTCACGCCCAAGCCTCCCTAGTGCAATAGTTGCACATGCTCTTCCTCCTCTCCCTCTTCTAGTTCTCTTTCTAGTTCCTCCCTAGAGTTCCTAGTAGTTTTTTCTCTTGGAGATCCCACCATCTTCTTGAGAAAAGGAGAATCTATACGGGTCATAGCGTGGAAGACCAAGAGGTCTTGGAGATCCCTATTTGATTAGTGAAAGCGTTTCATCATCAAAGAAAGACGCAACTTCTCCATTAGAGCACAACCGAGCTCCAAAGGTATAATCCACTTCCCTTGCATGTTGTAGATTATTAGGGATGCTTGTTAGTTGCTGTTTCTATTCTTGTAAATAGATTGTATTTACTTTACATGATGGCTGAGATTGAGGACATAGATCTTGGATTGGGTTTATAGCCTTCTGGATAGTTGATCCCTGCGTCAAGTGGGTCAAAAGTTTTTGAAACCTATCCTAGAGGCCCACCCTATTTCCAACAGACTCCTCGCTGGATGGTCTACCCTTGTCAGTTTAGACTCCACGGAAGCTCGCCTCTATGCCCGCTACATCCAAACATCAAGCTCAACTTCCTCTTGTTCTAGTTGCTCTAAAGCCTCATCAGGTATTTCTCGAATAGCTTCAGAACCAATGACACCCTGGTCACCGAGAAAGCCTATCTTGTGCTTCTCTCCAGAAAGGAAAGTCCAAACTTCCTCTCGCCGGACGCCATCCGACTTTCCAAGGCCTTTTCCAGATGACAGCTTCACATCAAGCTCCTTCTTCGAAAGCCCTCGATATGCCGAAAGGCTCTCCGCAAACCACTTCGTGAATCTGGCAGTCCGGGAAGTCGACAACACAGGATAAGAAATCATGGCAGTAGTGTCTTCAGCACTATAGAAAGCCCATGCATTTCTCCCGTCTTGTAAACTTCCAAAGCACGTCACCATGCTTGAAGGTGCCCCAACGATGCCTTGAGAAAAGCCCAATTGCAGAGCAAAGCTGGAAGGTACATACGGCTGGATGTCGACGAAAAGATGTCTGCGGTACACCATCGTGCCGACACGTATGTGGAAAAGCCACTCATTCTCTGTATTCGTCAAGGAGTAATGCCTTCCCGACCCTGCCCTTATAGAGTCTCGGGAGGCACCAAAGTCAAAAGCCTTCTTCCGCAACTTCGGAGAAAGCTTCACTGAAGATTGCCCCATCTCGACGTCCCTGAACCGTCTGATCGTCATGCGGGCAAACAAAAGTGATTCGGACATGACTTTGCCCTTAGCCAGTCGAATCATCAGAGGATCATCATCCTGTGCAGCACCCAGTCGGTGGAAGCCATGACAGTGGTATACATACCATGAATAAAAGATGTGGGCTGAAAATACGCTATTCATAGGGGGCCCAAGCCGAACCAAAAAAAGCAGTAACCTGCAGTTCGGTACACAAGTAGGAGTAAAGAGCCGGCGCCAAAGCAAGCTGCTTTCCAAACGCCATCTGACAAGCCAAAAAAATACAATGCGGCCTGATGTGCGTTCCATCTCCTCCAGCGAAAACAGCCTTGCCTAGCCAATAAGTGAGGTAAACAGCGAGATCTCTCCGCAGTGCAATGTCAGGACATATGGCATTTGTAGTCGCAAAGAAATCTCTCAACTCTTCTTGCATAGCCGAAATCTTCTTCGAACCCGGATCCTTAACCCTGTCTTCCCGGGTCATGCTATCAGAAGGCTCCCCACTTTCAAAGAAGTTGGGAGACGAAGAGATAACACTCTTCCAACTGTTGGATCTTACTTTCGAGCCCTCCTTCTCTTTCAAAAAATCATAGAAGGCGATAAGCTGAAAGTGCAGAAGCCTGAATTCCTATGACTGCTCCTCAAGGACACTGTCAATCGGCATAAACTCCTCATAGAGTCTGCCAAGGATGGGCAATCCAGTAATGGCACTCAGCTCCTTTAAAAAGAAACCAATCTCACCATTCGTCACAACGAAGGTATTGGTTTGTGGGAGGAATGACTCCAACATAGCCATGAAGGCCTCGTCGGAAAAGATCACGGTCTCCCTAAAGGCACGGACCGCATCAAAAGTCCCGGCTTCCTTCAAAATGGCACCAGCAGGACGCAATCAGTCCACGACTTCCACTCGGAGTCAGCATTAAAACGACCACGAAGTCGAAAAGGCTTCACCCAATTGCTGCCGTCACCGCTGAAAATGCCAAGGCCCACCGGTCCCAAATCAACCGACAGATAATTAGAGCCCTGGTTGCCACTGGCCGGCATCAACATGTCCATGTCAACAGGCGACTTCTCCGCATATCCAGGATAACTGCTAACAAAAACGCTGGTCTTGATTACATTTGTCCTTCTCACCCATCTTGGAGGATCTTCCCTATTAGAGCACGTGGGGGCAAGGCTCATGATCGAGACGGTGCGATCAAACGTCGACCGGGTAACAACGGTTCTCTTCTCACCATCAACTATGTAAGAGAACTGAAAACATCTCCTCTGGTATGTCATGTCATCAGGGACTGCATCACCAAAGAAGAAGGTAGGCTTGGGCAAAACCCTCTGATCGTCTATCACCCATGGACGACTGCTTACCATGATCTTATAAAATTCCTCTACCTTGAGAGCGATTAGTCGCTGCCTCATCTCATCTCTGTCGAGAGAGTCGCATTCTTTCAGGTTTCTCTCAACATACTGGACCTTCTCCCAAGCCTGCTGAACGGCCGGATTAGAAGATTTAGCAGATCGACGAGGTACGCTTGTAGGAGGCTCTTTACCCTTGTTCGTTCTAGAGGAACCACCTGCAAAGGTTGGAAAAGAAAAAGATCAATCTTCAAAATGACAGAATTTCGCTAAAAAAATCTGGCGAAATTTTGACATGACTGCGGGGCAATTCCGAAGAAAAAAAAATACCCCGAAAGAAATAGAAAGCTTGAAGATGGGCTCAACATTGCTGTGATCTTCGAAACTCCAAACTTTCGAAACCTCAAAGTCTCCGCAAAATCAGGAAGGGCTCAACATCGCTGCGAGCTCTAAATTCTCAAATTTGCAAAAACTTTCAAGTATGCTATGACATCATGCTACAAATTCAATTTAGAAAAGAATGCATGCATGAACATCTTGGTTTGCCAAAAAATACATTATCATGATGAGCGAAAAAAAAGAAAAGAAAGAGACTTTCTCAAAAAAAAAGGAGAAAGAAAAGAACAAAAAAAGAAGAAAAAGAAAAGTTTCTCAAAAAAAAGGGAGAGAGAGAAGAAAAAGAAAGGATCAGCAAAAAAAAAGAAAAAAAAAAGGGGGACTGGCCCACAGGCCACGTGGCCGTACGGCCAGATCCGTATGGATCTGTCCATACGGCCCACAAAAAAGAAAAAAAAAAAAAAACAAAAAAAAACACATGTGTAAAAAAAAACACGTGGAAAAGAAAAGAAAAAGAAGAAAAGAAAAGAAAGAAATAAAAAAAAAGAAAGAACTTTTTTCCCTACAATGGAGTTTTCTTGAAAAAGGGAACTTACTTGAAGCCATTGATGGAGAGGAAGAAGATAGTCTTGAAGATCTTGAAGAAGAAGAACTCTTGGTCTTGAAGCCCTCTTGGGATTGTTGCAAAAGAAAGCAATAAGAGCAAGAGATCCAACCTCCTCCTTGCTTTTATAGAAGAGAGCAAACCAAAGAAGGAAATAAGAAAGAGGTAAGTGTTACTAATTAGTAACCTTACCAAAAAGAAAGAAATTAGAAAGATTCTTTCCCAAAAGAAAGATATCTTGAGGGATTCTCTCCAAAAAAGAAATCAATGAGAGATTTTCTCCCAAAAGATAGGAGATTTGAGATATTCTCTCCCGAAGAAAGATATCTTGAGATATTCTCTCCCAAAATAAAGGGAACATGAGAGATTCTCTCCAAATAAAGATATTCTTAGATATTCTCTATCCCAAGGAGATATTTTTAGATATTCTTTATAAAAATGACACCATATGAGATCTAAGCCATTTCAAAAGCTTAAGGTCCCATGGGTTAGCCCATATGAGCCAGGTTTGACCACCTAGGTACTAACAAAAAAAATTGGGCTTTTAGTAAAAGAGAAATCCCTCTTTCCAAGAGCTTACAAAGATGGTTCCATGCCTCTTTTGAGTTGATTGGACCATAGAAAAAAAAAAGATTCCAAGCCCCATGAGCTTCCAAAAATCAAACCATCCAGCCTCATATACCAAATTGAGCCAAAATCTTGAAATTGACATTCCACAAAAATCCGATACAAATCCTTGTCTCCTAACTTGCCACATACAGCTTGTTAGGTCACAAGACCAAAACCAAAAACCAAAATCAAATCCCCTAACTTGCCACAAACAGCCTATTAGGTCACAAGATCAAAACCAAAATCGACCCCCCAACATTGCACATACAGTTTGTTGGGTCACACGGTCAAAACCAAACCCGACCCCCTAACCTACCACATACAGCTTGTTAGGTCACAAGGTCAAAAACAAAAACCCAAATCCACATCCTTGATGTCATCTTCAAAACTTTGCCTCGAGATGGTACGTGATCCCTTTCACTACCATAAAATCCCCCTGTAAGCTCAAAAGGCTACAATACCAAAAGAAAGACTGCTCAAAGACTCTTAGTCAAGTTACAAGCTCTCCAAAAATTTCTTCGAGGCACATCGACTACAAAAGTTAAGCAACTCGTCGCTGCACCTCGAGGGGGTATTTGTTGATACCAAAAATGTCACTTTGCTTCTTCAATATCCAAAAAGCTACATGAAGTCGCAACCTGCCATAAATAGCCAATGCTACTTCCAAAAAATCAAATCTTGTCAGAATCAAACAAAAACTGCAAGATCCTTCAAGACAACCAAAAGAGGAGTACACAAGAAGTTTCGGGCCATTTCAAATTTGGCCTAACTTCGCTTCTCCAGCAGCTAAAAAGGAGCTCCTGGCGGCGAAAGCATCGGAGACACCAAATCTTCGATCAGAGCCTGTGGATGGTCTCAAAATACATCCAAAAGGCTCAACGTCAAGTTCCAAGTCAAACCGACAATGTTTGACCCTACATCAACCCTCGAACAGCTAAATCAAGCCTCTCAGCAGCGAGAACCACCGAGGCCATCACTCATCAGACAAAGCACATGGACGGCTTCAAAATGCTTACAAAGGGCTACACGTCAAGTTCCAGGTCATTTCGATAACATTTGACCAGACTTTGACGCTCGGAAGCCAAATCAGGCCTCTCGGCGGCGAAGTTCCCCGGGACCATGGTTTCAAAGACAGAGCCTATGGATCATCTCAAAATGACTCCACTAGGTTCCCTGTCAAATCCCAAGTCAATCGGACATCGGTTGACCGCACATCAAGCCACGACATCTTCATCGCTACAAAAATAAGTCTACTGGCGATAGGACCCCAAACGGCTTCAAAATTCAAACAAAAGCCTATGGTTGGTCTTATTTATTGCTCAGAAGGCTTCACCCCAAATTTAAGGTCATTCCGACATCGTTTGGCCCAGTTTTAGCTTCTAACAAAAAATTGGCAGCTCTACGCGACAAAGTCTTCGGCTTTCCCCGAAAATTGGAAGCTTTGCACTCCAAAATGCAAGGATTCTCATCAAGTTTTTTATTGGAAAATCAGGCCAATAAATGATAAAAAATGTCAAGAAAAAATACGAAAGAAGAAAAAATCGAAAAACATAAAAAACGGCCGCAAAACGGGACAAAAAGGGGGGAAATCCCCCCTGTGACCCTGGTCCATGGTCGCCTGCGACCATGGAGCCCGGAATCGCCGGGTTCGCCTTGGAAAGCCCGTTTTTCATCATTTTTCGCGATTCGAAGCTTCCAAGTCCTGGGATTTTCCAAAGTTTATACTTTTGAGGCGCCAAATCATTTGACATCCGTCAAAATCACGGGTCAATCATCAAGAGTATCAAAATCAACATTGATCGCCAACCGGTCGACCAAAAAAGTGTGCTTTCTACCCGACCGATCTAGAAATCGATAGGACAGATGGCACCGACCTGCTGTTTGCAACCAATACTTGAAGTTACATGGTCATCCGATGTCGATCTACATGAAGATCCATCGATGATCATCACCAGAAGAATCCCAAAAGACGCGGCACGGCCCGCGACTCTTCAACTGCTCGGCGACCACTTAATGCGATTAATCGACTAGCTTTATTGCAGTCATTAATTCATTTCTTTGGACGACCCAATCAGAAGCAAGCAAATGGGAGTTACGAGTCAATTGATTTCTTGGCATTTAACCCATGAAACTCCTCCCATCATGGCGATTAAAGGCGATTAAATGCCCTCAATCTTGACCGGCTAATCAAAAGCCAAGAAAAAGGAGTTACAAAATAAAGGAATTAAACCCTGTAACTCCTCCCATTATTTGGCTTAATGACAATAAAAGCCCATAAACCCTCCTAAATGGCTACCAAGAGCCTATAAATAGGAGAATGTTCCAAAGAATTCCAGATCGGAAGAAAAACAGAGATCCCAGATCAGAAAAAAGCAAAGAAAACCCAAGAGAAAGAAGAAAGAAAACTCTGCTGAAGTTCTGCACCGGCCACCGCTACAAGGTGACAAAAGTCCCTTGGGAGGCACCCCCCAAGCTCATTGCCTTCTCCTTCTGCCTCCAATGGCTTAGACGTGGCTTATCAGCCCGTCTACTTAGCTTTTTATTGGACATAGGACCTCCATTTCGTCTTTGTCCTCTAAAAACCTGAGGTTATAGGCAAGCTAAGCGAATCAAGAGCATCCTCTGTTCTCATCTGCATGGATGATGGCGAAGTACACACATGGCTTGTGACCGTCAATCTGAACGAGTCCCCCACAATCTCCTGAGAAGTTAGATCCACCTTTTCTTGCTTTTCATTGTAGTTTGTATTTTTCTAAAGAGACAAAAATCACAACTCTTCTCTTTCATTGTTGATAAGAATTGTAAATCGGCTATAAACGCCAAAATCGGCTATAAACACCAAAAATCGGCTATAAATGCCAAAAAAATCGTCTTTCACGGTAAATCAAGAAAAATGTCTCTTTCCTTAACTATATGTGCAATCGAAACTCGAAAGAAGTTGATTTCCTTTTTACTTGCGAAGGTTGATCTCTGGATCACCACTTGTAATTCCAAGTAAAATAGAAAATCTGGCACACCCACACAAAAAAATGTTGATACCCGCTTCTACCCCCCGGGCGTGAAAGGGTTGTACCCAACGGACTCCCAAGTCCGCCGACCTCGGTAGCACCGAGCATGAACGAGCGGTCCATCAATTGCGCGGTGCTGGGGTTTGAGGGCGACGGGCCTCCCCGTGTTCTCAAAGGCGAGTGACGCCAAGGCCCCCATCACTCGGTTATGTCTGCATAGGATGTTTGGAGCGCGCCCCCAATCTGGTGTGGGTCAGATTGATGCCGAGTGGCTGAGAGAGGTGTATAGTCTAGAGAGGAGGAGGATCCTAAATAGTAAGTATTCCACTACCGCCCTTGTGGCATTGTATCCATTGTCTTCCATTACTTTTGTTAATCACTTCTCCTTGCTTCATTTTAGAGTGGGCTTGGAACTAGGCGGACATCTTTGCCAAGTTGAGGGCAAGGATACCGGCTTTGGGAGGTCCGCCGGTTGGAGAACATGAGGGAGGTCCAGTTCCCGCAGCGGCCGAGGCTAGGGTCAATGCTAGTAAAATTCGGTTCCCTTTTCCTTTTTGAATTGGATCTTGGGTTAAAAATACCCATGAGACTTGCACATCTTATCTTTACCATTTACTAACAGTATTCACAACTTCTCCGATAGGTTAGGGCCCATCTTCAAGCGGATCTCGATATGCATGCGGCCCTGCTGCTGATGATGTGGCCTAAGTCTCCTCAAATGACTTTCGGACTGCTTCCCCTGCTGCGGAAGCACGGTTGGGTGTCGATGAGCATCTCAGGGCTTTTCTCCTGTTCTTCTTGGGGAGGTGTCTCTTCGCCAACGCGACTGGTAATAGAGCGTCCGACACTCTCATCCGATTTGTGCAAGACTTGGATAAGGTTGGCGATTACGCTTGGGGTACAGCCGCCCTTGCCTTTCTTTTCCACAGTCTGGATTCGAGGTGCCGCATTCAGCCTGGATACAAGAGCCTTCGAGGGTTCGTGCCGATCTTGCTGGTTAAATCCTCATTCCCACATGTTGCGACTTCTAGTAGTCTTCTTTTCTTATCATGTCTCATGCTTCATATTTTGTAATAATAAAGCTTCAATTTTGAGCAGGTATGGGTTTGGGAGCACATCGTAGGAGAACTCCACTGAACGATCTACGGTACAATAGTCCTGCAACTATGACATATCTCTGAACCATTTCTTTCAGTGCTCTTTTATTTGATCGGGTGGCATACTTAGGGATGTAGCCATTGCGTAGGTAATTCCAGATATCATAGTACCACGGGTGATCGTCCATCAAGTCATCGTCATGTTGTATGCGAGCTAGAACTCCCTCTTCGGACTTAAGATCTTTCTCCTGATCGGACTCTTTAGCCTTGGCTTTCTTACTCTTTTCTTTTGGAACTTTCGGTAGAACTTCGGCAGGGTCCCCTTTGGTCAGGTCTATTGGTTTGACGGATGGAGAGTCTAGCCTTTTAATCAGGAACCTCTTGGAATCCTTGTCATTGATCATCTCTATGATTGAAGCTAAGACTGCTAACGAGTCATCCAACCAGTTCAAGCCTCGAGGGATTTAGAGAAAGGAAATCTTCTTGAAGTCGAACATTAGTTCTTTGCTTTCTCATGGTAATGTGCAAGTTTAGGGGCACTAACCTTCCATTCTACGGCTACTTGGGAAATAACAACTTTGGAATCACCGAACACTCTCAGTTTCTTAACGCCTAGGGCCTGGGCTTCTCTCAGTCCCGCTAGTAAAGCTTCATATTGTTAGTTTTATGGACTCAATCCAGTAGATGATATAATAAATTGATTAAATTCTTTATTTATTCATATATTCATGCTTACTTTTCATGAGATGAATGGTAATTTATTATATACTTGCACATAACCAATACGAATGACATGATGGTTCATGAGATGAACCGGAGTCCACAAGTATATTAGATGTAACACATGTGTATGGATGAGATCCACATACGGGAGACATGTGTGGCAAATCTTATACTTAAATATTATCACAACCAGTGATGAGACTGGACATCTCATACTAACAAGGTTGCAGTACTTTGATCACTATGAGATAGTGTGATTTGTCTCGATCATCAGAATTGAAGATTCTGGATCATAATGCTGGTACATTGGATGTATTGAAGGACCATGAGAAGCAACTTATAAACATTGTCTTTACTTTAAGGTCTGCTCTCATAATTCCCAAGCAATAGGCTCTCAATCCTGAGACATTAATGAACTCAAGTTTCTATCTATTCATTTGCTTTGAGTCACCAATGAGTGAGGCCAACTGTAGGTCAACACCTCGGTGATTTGGGTACATGGTAGTAGAGCTGTGTGAACATTCAATAGTCAAGATGTAATCTATCTCTAATATCCCCTTGTGCCAATTAATGGATTTATCATTGGTAAATGCGCACCCATTCCGATTAAGAGTTAATTGGAAAGGTACCATTGATTATTATAATTAATTGGGGCTCAAGGATAATAAGATATGGATCTAGTTTGGAAGACAGGTCCAATTGATCCATGGATATTGATAGAGGGGTCTACTTGTGGTAATGTGGAAGTTTAGGGTCTTCTATTTAATATTCCTAAGATTGGAGTTCAATTGCATTTATATAGTGGAGTTATTTGCAATTAACTGTGGGCCTGGATTACACATGAGATGTAGGGTCGCGTTGTCCCAGTTGGAGCCAGCTTTCTAAGGAATCCCTAGTGGTCCCCACGCTAGCCCAATTCTTAGAAAGTATCTAATTCTAGTTGAACTCTAAAAGGAAAGTTACTATTTCTATTTGAAGTGAGACTTCTAATAGTGGTAATAGTAGACTTACTAATTTTAGTAGAAGTGAAACTTCTATTTTAATTAGAAAGGAATTAGAAAGTTACTAATCATATTTGAAGTGAGACTTCTAATTATGATATGGTAAGTTACTAATTAATTAATGGAAGTAAGACTTCTATTTTAATTGAGAAGAGATAGTTACTAATTTTTGGAAGTAAGACTTCTAATGGAAATTAGTAAGTGGGGCTTGCAAAAGCTATAAATAGAGGAGAGGAGGGCTGGATGTCCCATGCATGCTCCATACATAGGGATTCACGCCCAGCCCTCTCTAGTGCAAAAGTTACACGAGTTCTTTCTCCTCTCCCTCTTCTAGTTCTCTTTCTAGTTCCTCCATAGAGTTCCTAGTAGTTTTCTCTTAGAGATCCCACCATCTTCTTAAGAAAAAGGAGAATCTGATACGGGTCATAGCGTGGAAGATCAAGAGGTCTTGGGGATTCCTATTTGATTAGTGAAAGCATTTCATCATCAAAGAAAGATGCAACTTCTCCATTAGAGCACAACCGAGTTCCAAAGGTATAATCCACTTCCTTGCATGTTGTAGATTATTATGGATGCTTGTTAGTTGTTGTTTCTATCTTCTAGATAGATTGTATTTACTGATCATGATGGCTGAGATTGAGGACATAGATCTTGGACTGGGTTTTATAGCCTTATGGATAGTTGATCCCTGCATCAAGTGGGTCAAAAGTTTTTGAAACCTATCGTAGAGGCCCACCTTATTTCCAACAATTGGTATCAGAGCCTTACCTCATCTCTTATCATGTTAGATCAGTAAGCTTGATCTAATCTTTGCATGAGATGCGAAGAGGATAGATTAAGGGCTATGTACGGATCAGTTTGATGGTTTTGCTTGGATAATTAGTAAATCCATGTTTGGATAGTCACAAAAGGGTTTAACAATGATGGAATGATGGTAGGAAGCCATTGGGAGTCTTCAGAAGAGTTCTGGAGATGTTTGGACACGAAATGGAAAAACCCAACATGCAGATTTCCGTCAGGACGGTCGACGGAGCCCTCTGGTCGGTCGACCGAAGACACTGAGGTCGGTCGACCGAACCCTATAGTAGGTCGACTGAAGACACTGACACAGCAGATCGCAGTTTTTATTTTTGTTTCGGGGGCGCTGCCCCCTAAGCCCCCTGGGCTAGATGTTTTATTCAGGCATCCATGTCTACTGTTTTTACAAGAACAACATCAATTATATAAGTCAGCATATGATATTATATCGAACTTAAATGAGATGTTTGCAGAACAGGTTAGGCCTGCTAGGCAGGCTACTGTAAAAGTGCTGATGGAGACAAAGATGGCTGAGGGAACCCCAGTACAAAAACATTTGTTACAAATGAAGTTGGCATTGAATGAGTTAGATGTACTGGGGACTACGTTTGATACAGAATCGCAGATCGACATGATCATTCAATCACTACCGGACTCATTCAAACCTTTCGAGATCAATTATAATAAATTGGAAATGACCATAGCTGAGCTGTCTCGCCAGCTGGTAGTGTTTGAGAAAATCATGAAGGAAAGACCAACTGCCCTCACGACAGAAAAGTCATTTGCTAAGTCTAAACCGAAAGGTAAAGACCGGAATAGCAAAAAGAAATCAGTTATCAAAGGTCCTAAGGTGGAGTATGGTTCCACTAGTGGTGTGGCAAAGGTCAAGGATACGAGACCAAGGGAAAGTGTTTCCACTGTGGTATGATAGGACATTGGAAAAGGAATTGTCCACGATTTCTGTCAAAGGAAAAGACCTCAGGTATGATTGAGTCATTTGTTTCTGAAGATAGTTTTTCAACTAGTACTTCAGAATCTTGGTTTGTAGACTTCGGTGCAACTAATTACATCAGCAATATGTTGTAGGAGTTACAGGTAACCAGGAGGATTAATGACGGGGAAATCAGTATTAACCTAGGATCGGAAGCCAAGGCAGAAGCAGTGTCAGTAGGAGTAGTAACTTAGTTGCTTTCAAATATTAAGTTGATTTTGTCAGATACATTATATGTACCGTTTTAAGATGGAATTTTAATTTCTAGTATGATGAATAAGAGTTATTCTGCTACTTTTGGTAATTAAATTGTCTTAAAGAAGAGCGGTACTCTTATATATTCTGACATGGTAATCAATGGATTTTATTTGTTAACTCCCACAATGTGTGAGATACATGACACTGATGTTAATAATAGACCATCATTAAAGAGGTAGTTACCTTCATCTAATCCAAGAAACTTTTGGCACCCAAGAGGCTAGATCATATAAACCTAAACCAGATTGACAGGCTAGTGAAAGATGGTATCTTGCCTTCATTGGTGGTAGAACCAATGCCTGTCTGCAAGTCTTGTCTGGAAGGTAAAATAATCAAAAGACCCTTATTCATCTAAGGGCAGTAGGGCCAAAGATTTATTGGAGTTAGTGTATACTGATGTGTATGGACCCATAATATTAGAGCGAGAGATTGATACGAGTATTTCATCACTTTCACCGATGATTACTCAAGATATGGATACATATACCTTATGCACCGCAAGTCCGAGATTTTTGAATAGTTCAAAGAGTTTCGAGCGGAAGTGGAAAAGCAATTAGGTAAAAGTATAAATACTCTTCGATGAGATCGATGAGTCGAATATCTCTCCACTAATTTTATGGGATACTTATCAGAAAATGGGATTTGATCTCAGAAGTCTGCTCCTGGTTTGCCTTAACAGAAAGGAGTAGCAGAAAGAATGAATAAGACTCTTTTAGATATGATCAAGTCTATGCTTGATTTTCTACGGATTACCTATATTTTGGGATATGAAACTGAAATATATATAACAAACCTCATTCCATCTAAGTCTATACTTGAGACTCCTAGGGAGTTATGGACAGGACGAAAGCCTAGTCAACAACGTTTTCAGGGTTATCCGGCACACGTGTTGAAGGATAAGACGGATTAGTTGGAATCGGAGTTGGAAGTATATATGTTTATATTCTATCCCAAAAAGGAACTAAAGGTTGGTTGCTCTATAATCACAGAGAGCAGAAAGTGCTTGGCAGCACCAATGCGGTTTTCTGGAGGGAGATTATAAGATTAACTGGAAATCTTTAGAAATAGTTATCTTGGAAGAAATTCAAGAGAGATCAATTCCAAATCCAAGAATAACCAAACTTTAAGAAAATCCGCCCATACCAGATCCAGTAGTTACACCAGTGCCTTGTCGTAGTGGGAGTACTGTCAGGACGCTTGACAAGTTCTCGGTCTAAGGAAAGCCTTACAAGGCAATCCCGGAAGAACCGGAACAAGATCCCTGTAACTGCGATAAAGTAATTAATGACATAGTTTCGGGACGTTGGTTAGATGCTATGAAAGCTGAGGTGGAGTCTTTGTACTCTAATCAGGTCTGGATACTTGTGGACTTGCCTGCCAAGAGCAAACCTATTGAGTGCAAGTGAGTCTACAAGAGAAAAAGAAAGCCAGATGGAAGAGTTCTATCTGGGTACTCTTATCCATTGCGGTTCATCTCGGTGACGAGATTTGGCAAATGGATGTCAAGACAGCATCTCACGACGGCAATCTTGAGGAAAACATCTATATGATGTAACCAGATGGTTCTATAGCTAATACCCAAGTGCGAAGAGTTTGCAGGCTGCATAAGTCCATTTATGGATTCAAGCAGATATCCCGAAACAGGAACATCCGTATTGACAAAGGAAATCAAGTCACTTGATTTTTGTCCGTATCCGGATAAGTCATGTGTAAATGAAAAGTCAAGTAGGTCAGGTAGTTTTTTCTGATATTATATGTCGACGACATCCTTCTCCTATGGAGTGATATAGGGATATCGTCAACAGTAAAAGTTTTGGTTGGCTAAGACTTTTGATAATAAAGAACTTTGGAAAAGCCAGGTACATCCTAGGAATCAATTTCCATTGAGACCGAAAAATTAGGATGATAAGGCTTATCCCAATGATGTGTACATAGATAAGGTTCTGGTATGGTAAGCTATGCTTTATACTAGACCAGATATCTGTCACGCAATAGGCCTAGTCAGCAAATATCAGTGTAGCATAGGTCTTTATCATTGACTGCTGTAAGATGTGTTCTCGAATACTTGAGAAGAATTAGAGATCACATGTTGAGTTACAGCAGTGATGAGTTGATTCCAGTCGGTTACATAGATACTGACTTCTAGTCAGATCAGGATTCCAAGAAATCAACTTCTGGGTATGTGCTTATGTTGTAGTAGCTTGAGAAGTAGCTAAGGTAGCAGATTGACTTAAAAGATTCCTCATGGAATTTGAATTGGTATTTTTGGCAGGACAACCGATCACAGTTTACTGTGATGACAGCAGGGCAGTCACTAAGTCCAAATAACCTAAGAGCCAAAAAGCATGTACAGAGGAAGTTATACATGGTCACATAGATTGTGCAGAGAGGTGATGTATGATCACCAAGATAGCCTCTGCAGACAATCTAGTAGATCCATTTACTAAGCCTTTGACTACCAAAGTCTTTGAGCAATAAGTAGACGGGATGTGCATGAGATGCAACTCTAACTGGCATTGAGCCCAAGTGGGAGATTGTTAGTTTTATGGACTCAATCTAGTAGATGATATAATAAATTGATTAAATTCTTTATTTATTCATATATTCATGCTTACTTTTCATGAGATGAATGGTAATTTATTATATACTTGCATATAACCAATACGAATGACATGATGGTTCATGAGATGAACCGGAGTCCACAAGTATATTAGATGTAACACATGTGTATGGATGAGATCCACATACGGGAGACATGTGTAGCAAATCTTATACTTAAATATTATCACAACCAGTGATGAGACTGGACATCTCATACTGACAAGGTTGTAGTACTTTGATCACTATGAGATAGTGTGATTTATCTCGATCATCAGAATGGAAGATTCTGGATCATAGTGCTGGTACATTGGATGTATTGAAGGACTGTGAGAAGCAACTTATAAACATTATCTTTACTTTAAGGTCTGCTCTCATAATTCCCTAGCAATAGGCTCTCAATCCTGAGACATTAATGAACTCAAGTTTCTATCTATTCATTTGCTTTGAGTCACCAATGAGTGAGGCCAACTGTAGGTCAACACCTTGGTGATTTGGGTACATGGTAGTAGAGTTGTGTGAACATTCAATAGTCAAGATGTAATCTATCTCTAATATCCCCTTGTGCCAATTAATGGATTTATCATTGGTAAGTGCAAACCCATTCCGATTAAGAGTTAATTGGAAAGGTACCATTGATCATTATAATTAATTGGGGCTCAAGGATAATAAGATATGGATCTAGTTTGGAAGACAGGTCCAATTGATCCATGGATATTGATAGAGGGGTCTACTTGTGGTAATGTGGAAGTTTAGGGTCTTCTATGTAATATTCCTAAGACTGGAGTTCAATTGCATTTATATAGTGGAGTTATTTGCAATTAACTGTGGGCCCGGATTACACATGAGATGTGGGGTCGTGTGTCCCAGTTGGAGCCAGCTTTCTAAGGAATCCCTAGTGGTCCCCACGCTAGCCCAATTATTAGAAAGTATCTAATTCTAGTTGAACTCTAAAAGGAAAGTTACTATTTCTATTTGAAGTGAGACTTCTAATAGTGGTAATAGTAGACTTACTAATTTTAGTAGAAGTGAGACTTTTATTTTAATTAGAAAGGAATTAGAAAGTTACTAATCATATTTGAAGTGAGACTTCTAATTATGATATGGTAAGTTACTAATTAATTAATGGAAGTAAGACTTCTATTTTAATTGAGAAGAGATAGTTACTAATTTTTAGAAGTAAGACTTCTAATGGAAATTAGTAAGTGGGGCTTGCAAAAGCTATAAATAGAGGAGAGGAGGGCCGGACGTCCCATGCATGCTCCATACATAGGGATTCACGCCCAGCCCTCTCTAGTGCAAAAGTTGCACGAGTTCTTTCTCCTCTCCCTCTTCTAGTTCTCTTTCTAGTTCCTCCCTAGAGTTCCTAGTAGTTTTCTCTTGGAGATCCCACCATCTTCTTGAGAAAAAGGAGAATCTGATACGGGTCATAGCGTGGAAGATCAAGAGGTCTTGGAGATCCCTATTTGATCAGTGAAAGCGTTTCATCATCAAAGAAAGACGCAACTTCTCCATTAGAGCATAACCGAGCTCCAGAGGTATAATTCACTTCCTTGCATGTTGTAGATTATTATGGATGCTTATTAGTTGTTGTTTCTATCTTCTAGATAGATTGTATTTACTGATCATGATGGCTAAGATTGAGGACATAGATCTTGAACTGGATTTTATAGCCTTATGGATAGTTGATCCCTGCATCAAGTGGGTCAAAAGTTTTTGAAACCTATCCTAGAGGCCCACCTTATTTCCAACACATATTCCATCGTATTATTGGTCACTGGAAATCCAATCTTGTAGGCCTTCGAGATGACAACTCCTTCCGGGCATAATAGCACCACCCTAACTCCTTTTCCATTTTGGTTTAAAGCTCCATCAAAGTACATGGTCCATAAATCATCATCTTTGGCCTTTTCAACGCCTGCAAAAAGAATGCTTTCGTCGGGGAAATCTGTTCTGACTGGCTCGTATTGTGGTAGAGGGAGGTGTGCCAGATGGTCAGCGATCGCTTGTCCTTTTACGGACTTCTGGGTAACATAGGTTATGCCGAATTCGGCCAGGAGCATTTGCCATCGCGCGATTCTTCCCAAAGTGACGGGTTTCCCAAAAATGTACTCTAAAGGGTCCATCCTAGCTAAGAGTTTGACTTGATGGGCTAGAAAGTAGTGTCTCAATTTCTGAGCTGCCACAACTACGGCTAAGCAGGTTCTTTCCATTGGGGAGTATTTCCTTTCATAGGGCAAGAGAGATTTGCTCAGGTAATATACTTCGTTCTCCTTTCGACCGGTCTCATCATGTTGACCCAGGACCACGCCTATCGTGGATTCTATCGCCGATACATACAAAACGAGGGGTTTGTCTCTTGTAGGGGGCTTCAGAACGGGAGGACTCAGCAGATATTTCTTCAGATCTTTCGAATGCCTTTTGGCAGTTGTCGTCCCAGTGGTATTCCACACCTCCTTTTAGCAGTTTGTAGAACGGCTCGCATCTTTGCGAATGCTGCGAAATGAATCTTCTGATGAACTGTAACCATCCTATCAGGCCTCTCAATTCCTTGAGGTTCTTCGGGGGTGACATTTCGAGGATGGCCTTCACCTTAGAAGGATCAACTTCAATTCCCTGATTGCTTACCATAAAGCCCAGGAGTTTGCCGGAGGATACTCCAAAAATGCATTTCTTCGGATTCATCTTTAGTTGGGTGTCCCTAGATCGTTGAAGGACTCTCCTGAGCACTATGACATGGTCCTCACGGGTTTTGGATTTGATTAGAATGTCATCTATGTAGACTTCCATACAATCATGTATCATATATCGCCATCATGGCTCTCTGATAAGTGGCACCGACATTCTTTAAGCCAAAGGGCATAACAACGTAACAATAAGTTCCCCAGGGCGTAGTGAATGAGGTTTCTCTTGATCTTCTGGTGAAAAGGGCATAACAACGTAACAATAAGTTCCCCAGGGCGTAGTGAATGAGGTTTTCTCTTGATCTTCTGGTGACAGCCTGATTTGGTTGTACCTTGAGTAACCATCCATGAATGATAGCATGGCGTGCCCTGCAGTATTATTAACAAGCACATTGATGTGAGGTAAGGGGAAATCATCTTTGGGAGATGCCTTGTTCAAATTTTGGAAATCGATACAGATTTGGACATGTCCATCTTTCTTCTCTACCGGGACTATATTGGCGACCCATTGAGGAAACAACATGGCCCTAATGAATTGAGCTTGATGGAGTTTGTCAACCTCCTCCTTTACTTTCAGGGCAACGTAGGGGAGCATCCTTCTCAGCTTTTGCTTGACAGGTCTGGCCTCTTCTTCTAGTGGGATCCGATGCTCTACTAGGTTGGGTGCAAGTCCGGGTATGTCGTAATTCGATGCGAATACATCTTGATATTCCCTTAAGATCTCAAGGATCTCACCTTCTTCATTAGGTTCTAGGCATGCACTGATTTGGACCTGCTTGGGCCTCTCCTCTGTTCCCAGGTTTATCTCTTTTGTCTTTTCAGCAGCTGCTTGCGTTTCTTCATTAAACTTCTTGACAACTCTCCTAAACTCCTCAGAAACTTCGTCATCCCCTTCTTCAGCGTCCACTAATTCGTAGACACCCATTCCATCATTGATGTTTGCGGCTCGGGTTCTGGAACGACAGGTAGAGATTCGCAACCTAACTTATCAATGTTGGCCATAATTTTCTCTAGTCAGGACTGCGCTACCGGGGGTCATTTCCATCGCCTTAGATTGCCCATATTTTGATGATGACCAAAATCTTCTACTCCTACCATTCCTATGTTTTTGGGTTTTCTATTTTCTAATTTTTTTTTGGGGGTTTTGGGGTCTTCTGATTTTTTGGGATTTTTGGAATGATATGGTACAGGTGGGGTTAAAGATGGGCTATCTACCGAAGAGGATCCTCCTCGCTGGCATGGCCAGATAGTGGGGCGGTATATCACTTCGTGATCATCGAGGTCACTGGTTTCCCATATTTCACGGTCTTCTTGAGAGGGGTCTCCTCGCCAATGGAGCCAGGCAATGGGCCAATATAAAACTTTTTCGAGCGCACGGTCCTCAATTTCCCATGTTTCACGACTTTCTCGGATTTCGGCAATCAACATTTTTTTTTGGGTAAATGAGTCGGCTTGCTCACAGTCAGCATGTTACAATAGGATATGGAACCCTGGATCAATGGTGTGACCTGTATTATCACTTCTTTTGGTGAATGGAGCTCTTTCCAAGTGCCGAAGATTTCCTCGTAAATCTCGCTTTCGGATGACGCAGAGTCTTCCTAATCTTATACTAAAATGGCCTTGCCTTTGTCATTTGGATCCAAATTATAGCATCCCTCCTCAGTCGGTGGTGCGTTGGGATCTATGATTTTATCGTGTCTTACAAAGTGCTCATCTAAAGCCCAGTCCTCTCGTTTATACCTCATATTACCATGCGTATCGTAACTTAAGCCTTCCGCTCTCGCTCTAGGATTTGGTATGTAAGGATCGAGAACACTTTCTCCGTTCTTTCCTAGCCTAAACCCAGGTTGATATCCCATCTTCTTCATCAGAGTCCATCCTCAGGCTCGACTTTCGTTGTTTGTTGCTGGACTTTGCAAGGAAGGTAATTCAGAGAACGTATTTTGCATGGGGTTCATGTCCATTAAGGAGATGGGAGGGTTAGTCCTATATCCATGAATTTTGACCTTTGGCATCACAGGAACGGGTTGTAGGGTTGGGAATATTTGAAGTTCCTCCGGCTCAATGACAGGTGGGTTCCCCATCATCTTCATGATCTCACCTAAGTAAGGGACTTTGACACACTGGTGTCTGCTTGACATGACGGTGTTCATATGGTTCAACCATCAGCATCCCAAGATTAAGTTGAAAGTGGCGGGGATATCCATGATATAAAATTCTTTCGGCATTGAGATCGGGCCCGCTTGCACTCATAGCGTAATTTTTCCGCATACCGTCTTCTTATTCCCATCATAACCGGTTACAACAATAGGGGTCGGAGTTAGGTCCTTTATCGCGAGCCCTAAAGCTTTGTAGGTTTTCAAGGGGCATGTTGACACCAAAAATGTCACTTTGCTTATTCAAGATCCAAAAAGCTACATGAAGTCGCAACCTACCATAAATAGGCAATGCTACTGTTGGAATTTGAGATGAACTTGAGATGACTTTAGATTCTTTTTGATGAATTAAAGTAATTAGTATCTCAAGTATGGTTTTGAGTTGGAATTCTTGTCAACACATTGTCACAAACGTGATGTTAATAGATTGGTATTGATAGAGCTGAAAAGAAGAAACAGAATTGAAACAGTCAGGAATTCAGAATTCCTGAAGCAGAGCACGCGGTCGACCGGGCCCTTCATGCGGTCGACCGAGCAAGAAGAAACCTGCAGAAAACAGTTTCAGGCACCTCTCAGTTATTTTCGTGACACAGTGTGTCTTCGGTCGACCGGGACATCAGGATGTCGACCGAGCTCGATAAGTGACTATTTCCAGATAGTGTATGATGTCGACCGAGCACAGTATGATGTCGACCGAGCACGGGAACCAGAGTTGCGCAGAATTAGAAGTTTTGCACGAAAATTCAGCACTCTTATCTAATTTGCTTGGGACTCTTTCTAAACGAATTGTAGCCCGTTTTGAATACAATTAAGGGTTATTAAAACCTATATAAAGGCATGCTTGGGTCGTTCATAAATAGATCAGAAGAGACACTAGAAGAGAAGAGTTTAAGAGAGAAAATAGAGAGAGTTTTGGAGAGAAGAAGAGTGCTGTTGCTGTGTTGCTGTGTTACTGCATTATCAGACGTTTTCTACAGCAATTGTGGACGAGATTATGCTCTAGAAGATGGTGATTCGTCCATGAGTTAAGTGTCTCTCTTTATGCTTTAGATTTCAATTTGTAAGGGATTGAGAGAGAGAGAATTGTAGAGGGGAAGGGCTGTAGACAGAATTCATCTTCTATTCTGTTCTTACATCAAGTTGGTGCTTGGTGTCTGGGGTTTGGTGATCCTATCTGTGGGTGCAGATAAATTGTAAAGGGAGTCGGTGCTTCCTAGATAGTTGGTGCTATCTGAAACTAAGGGTTGGTGCTCTTTGTCGTTGGTGCGACTAAATAAGATTCAGATCTGTCCCGGATTGGTGTTCGGACAGTCTTTGAACCGTGGACGTAGCCTTTCGGTGAACCACGTTAAATCTGGTGTCATTGTGTGATTTGACTTGTTTTGTTGTTGAATTGGACCTGTTTTTAGAAATCACTGATTCACCCCCCCCCTCTCAGTGATCGCGGTATCCAACAATTGGTATCAGAGCGAGGTTCCCTTGATCAGTTTAATACGCTAAGGGTGATCTCTTGTCAAATCACATGGCAGTCAATACAGGGAATATGAAAGCACCTCTGTTTGATGGTTCTAATTACTCTTTCTGGAAGATTAGGATGCAAGCCTTCATCAAATCTCTTGGCTATGATGTTTGGGAGGCTGTCAGAGCCGGTTACAATGCTGCCACTGTACCCAATGATACAGCATCGAAGAAGTTGGCAGACAACGACTCCAAGGCGCAGAATGCACTCTTTAGTGGCCTTGTGGACAGCGAGCTTGTCAAAGTAATTGCATGCAAAACAGCCAAGGAAATTT
The DNA here is from genome assembly GCA_012931725.1 of Litsea cubeba. Lineage (NCBI taxonomy): Eukaryota > Viridiplantae > Streptophyta > Magnoliopsida > Laurales > Lauraceae > Litsea > Litsea cubeba. The sequence goes on from CM022947.1 coordinate 60,746,280, forward strand.
GGGACAAGTTGCAAAGCATACATGAAGGTGATGAGAAGATTAAAGAAGCTAAATTGCAAACTCATCGCTCTCAATTCGAGTCTCTTCGCATGGAGGAAAGCGAGAATGTTGACTCGTATATGCAACGAGTGAATGAAGTCACGAATGACATTCGTGGACTAGGGGAGGAGATTAAAGAGCCGGTCATCGTCAAAAAGGTTCTAAGATCTCTTCTTCCCCGGTTTGATTCAAAAGTCTCAGCCATTGAAGAAGCCAAAGATCTGAATGCATTTTCCATGGATGAATTACATGGTTCTCTAACTGCCTATGAGATGCGCATAGGAAAGACGTCTTCATCCGATAAAGAAGCGGCCTTCAAAGTTCAGAAAAAGGCAAAAGAGACTGCTGGTCATGATGTTGATTTGATGATGATGAGCTTGAGGCTCAATTTGTTAGAAAGTTGAAGAAAGGAAGCAATGGCAAGTACAAAGGGAAGCTACCCTTTAAATGCTTCAATTGTGGAGGTATTGGTCACTTTGCTGCGAAGTGTCCGCTAAAAGAAGACAATGATAATGACTCTTATGCTGAAAAGAATAAAGGAAAGAGAAATTTCAGAAAAAGGGGCAAAGCTAAAAACTTTCTATGTCAACAAGATGACAGCACGTCTGAATCTTCAGACGATGATGAATCAACCGAAGCTCTCTTCATGGTCACTGTTGAAGAAGAAGAAGAGCAAGATCCGGAAGAGGATGAGGAGGCTGAAGTCAATCTTGAAGAGGAACTCATAGCCGCACTTGAGGAGCTAAGCATGGAACGCAAATCAAGTAAGAAAAATCTGAAACTTCTCCATGAATCTGAAAGTTCTATTATTTCTTTGAAAACTCAAGTAGAAGAATATAAAAGAATGGTAGAAGTCCTTGAAAACCAAATAAGTATCAAAAAGGAAGAGGCTATGAAACTTGAAACTGAGATCGCTAGAGCAAAGGCTGAAAATTTGGAAAATAGCAAAAAACTCAAAGCGCTCCAAGCGATTGAAGGGACTATGAAACTCAATGAACTACTGAAAGTTCAAAGACCTGCCCACTTCAGATTTGGTCTAGGATTTGAGAAAGGTGAATCCTCTAAGATTGCACCTCCTAAAAAGAAAGAGTTTGTGAAGCAAGTCACTGCACCTTCTAACTCTATGAAGCCCACTCAACCTAGAAAGGAGTCCATTCCTGTTAGAAAGGTAATGAAGATTAACCAGCCACAAAGAAGATACAATTTCTATGGTTATTGCTTTCATTGTAATATGTTTGGACATAAAAGAGCTGATTGCAAATTCTATGTAAGAAACAGCCCACTTGTGACTAGGAATCCCTTTTCAATCCTAAACAGCCACAAAATTGAGTGCTATATATGTCATAATTATGGACACTTGGCTAGGGATTGTAGGTTGCCTATTGCTAACAAATTTCAGGTTGAAAAGAAACCCAAGTTAGTCAAGGCTTGGAGAGCAAAGCAAAGTGCAGAAAGTCCCAAAGAATCTCTCATTGTGCAAATGGCATTCAATGCACAAAAGAAGGCAGCACCATGGGTCCTTGATAGTGGTTGTTCAAGCCATATGACTGGTGATAAAGAGAAATTCATCAAATTACAGCACTATGAAGGCGGTTCAGTGAAGTTTGGCAACAATGATGGTGCCAAAATCTGCGGAAAAGGTGTTATTCAGCTTATGGCAAACAAGATCGGATCTGAAGAAGTCTTATATGTGTCTGGATTGAGACACAACCTGCTTAGTGTGAGCCAGATCTGTGACAAGGGTCACGAAGTTATCTTCACAAAGAATGGGTTTGCCATCAAGAAGAGTAGCAACGGGAAAACAGTGGCAACTGGATCAAGAACTGCTGGAAATCTCTATACATTATCAGATGGAGCTGAAAAGACCTGCTTGATGAGTCGGACAGAGGAAAGTTGGTTGTGGCACAAACGCCTTGGGCATCTAAGCTTTGACAACATGTCAAAGATTTGCAATTCAAAGGCTGTAAGAGGCATGTCTAAAGTTGAAAAGCCTTCCAATCCCATTTGCGACGCTTGCCAAAAGGGAAAGCAAACGAGGGTTATGTTCAAGTCAAAGGAGCATCATTCCAAGAAACCTCTTGAGCTAGTGCACACTGATCTCTGTGGACCGATGCGAACTCAAAGCACCAATGGAGATAAGTATTTCATGTTATGCATTGATGATTATACTCGTATGACATGGGTATTGTTTCTTAAGCATAAGCATCAAGCACTTGATCGTTTTAAAGTGTTTAAAGCACAGGTTGAAAATCAATTGGAAAAACGTATCAAGATCTTAAGGTCTGATCGTGGAGGCGAGTTCACATCTGAAGAGTTCACTAAATATTGTGAACATCATGGCATTCAAAGACAGTACTCAGCCCCTAGAACTCCACAGCAAAATGGAGTTGTGGAACGGAAGAATCGCACCGTACAAGAGATGGCTCGTACGATGCTAAGTGAAAGCAAGATGGCCGACAAGTATTGGAAAGAGGCAATTCATACGGCTGTATACATTCAAAACCGATGCTTAATCAGGCCACATGAAGACAAAACTCCCTATGAGCTATGGTTTGGAAGAAAAGCAACAATCAAGCACTTCAGAGTCTTCGGCAACAAGTGTTACATCAAGCGGCTCGAACAAAATCCGGGCAAATTTGAAGAAAGAGCTGACGAAGGTATATTTCTGGGTTACTCCTCTACTAGCAAGGCAAAAGAACCAGAAAAATCATAGAAAGTGCTGATGTGAGAATAGATGAGAATATTACACCAAAGAATGCAACTCATAATGACAGTCCAGTTTATGAAGACTCGAGTGAGATTGATGACGAGATGGCTGAATCTAATGATTCTGAGAAATCAAAGGATGACTCAGAAGATACTTCACCTAAGAAGCACAGCACTTGGGTAGAGCAACACCCTAAGGATCAAATCATTGGAGATCCTAAGGCAGGCGTTCAAGCTAGACAAAGTGTAGTTAGCAATTACTCACTTGTGTCCACCATTGAACCCAAGACTGTGGCTGAAGCCAGTCTCGATGATAGTTGGTTGAAAGCTATGCATGAGGAGTTGGAGCAAATTGAGAAGAACTCCACATGGGAACTTGTTCCTAGACCTACTGATAAGAATGTTATTGGTACTAAATGGGTCTTTCGGAATAAGCTGAATGAAGATGGTCAAGTCATTAGAAACAAAGCAAGGTTGGTTTGTAAAGGCTATGCTCAAGTTGAAGGCATAGATTTTGAAGAGACCTTTGCACCGGTGGCTCGTCTGGAAGCTATTCGTATGTTTCTTGCATTGGCAGCATACAAAACCTTCAAGGTATTTCAGATGGACGTAAAGTCAGCTTTCTTGAATGGTTTACTTGAAGAAGAAGTCTACATTGAGCAACCTGATGGTTTTCTCATCAGTAAAAATTCAGATCTAGTGTGCAAGTTGAAAAAGGCTCTTTATGGACTGAAACAAGCGCCAAGGGCATGGTATGCAAGGCTGGATCTCTATCTCCGCAAGATCGGTTTTGGAAAAGGACTTGTTGATAGCAATCTATATGTCAAAACTGAGTTAAGCAAACAGCTGGTTGTCATTGTTTATGTTGATGACATAATCTTTGGTGGCAATGATGAGGAGATGTGCAGGAATTTTGCTGAAGAGATGAAGAAAGAATTTGAGATGTCGATGCTTGGAGAATTAAAGTTCTTTCTTGGTTTACAAGTTCAGCAGCTGAAACATGGTATCTTCATATCACAAATGAAGTACATTAAGGAAATGCTGAAACGGTTCAATATGGAAGATAGCAAGCCAGTGAGCACACCAATGTCAACGAACACGAAGCTTAGCAAAGATGATAAGTCCTCGTCCGTTGATCATACCACCTATCGCTCTATGATAGGAAGCTTGCTCTACTTGACTGCTACAAGACCAGATCTTCTACAAGCAGTATGTATGGTTGCACGTTTTCAAGCAGCACCAACTGAAACGCACCTTACAGCAGTGAAAAGAATCTTTCGATATCTGAAAGGTACTATGGAGCTTGGAATCTGGTATCCCAAAGGCAAATCCTTCACTCTAGTTGCATATTCTGATGCCGATTGGGCTGGATGCGTAGATGATCGCAAGAGTACTAGCGGCGGCGCATTTTATCTTGGAGAAAGATTAGTTGCTTGGCATAGTAAGAAGCAAGACTCAGTATCCCTTTCGACAGCGGAAGCAGAATATATTGCAGCGGCAACTTGTTGTACGCAAGTGTTATGGATGCGGCAAATGCTCTCTGATCTAGGAGTTCCTACAACGGATCCTACGCCTATCCTATGTGACAACACGAGTGCAATTCATATATCTAAGAATCCTGTTCAGCACTCTCGAACAAAGCATGTAGCAATTCGTTATCATTTTCTTAAAGATAAAGTTGCTGATGGAGAGGTCAAGTTGGAGTATGTTCCAACAACTGAGCAAGTGGCTGATATTTTCACGAAACCTCTGCCAAAGGAAGTCTTCGAGTATCTCCGGAAAAAGTTAGGAGTTACTCACTCCCCTAAACCGTAGGAGTTGTGCTAGAAAGGGGGAGCAATGCATTCCTTGAATATCCTATTCGCTCCTCGGTTTGGTCCCTTTGGACTTGTTGTCAAAGGGGGAGAGATGTTATGCTATGATAGCAAGGAGAGATGTTATGCTATGATAGCTAAGGAGAGATGTTATGCTATGAAAGCTAGGGGGAGATGGTTGAAATTGCATGGTTGTTATTTCAGAATTTCATCATTGGTTCCAAGTAAGTTTTGAAAAGAACTTGGAAGAGCTGCAAGCTGGAGTTGAAAGTGTTGAAGTTCCAATAGTGTTGCCAACAATTCCAAAGGGGGAGATTGTTGGAATTTGAGATGAACTTGAGATGACTTTAGATTCTTTTTGATGAATTAAAGTAATTAGTATCTCAAGTATGGTTTTGAGTTGGAATTCTTGTCAACACATTGTCACAAACGTGATGTTAATGTTGGAAATAGGGTGGGCCTTTAGGATAGGTTTCAAAAACTTTTGACCCACTTGACGCAGGGATCAACTATCCACAAGGCTATAAAACCCAATCCAAGATCTATGTCCTCAATCTCAGTCATCATGATCAGTAAATACAATCTATCTAGAAGATAGAACCAGCAACATATAAGCTACAAATAAATCTACAACATGCAAGGAAGTAGATTATACCTTTGGAGCTCGGTTGTGCTCTAATGGAGGAGTTGCGTCTTTCTTTGATGATGAAACGCTTTCACTAATCAAATAGGGATCTCCAAGACCTCTTGATCTTCCACGCTATGACCCGTATCAGATTCTCCTTTTCTCAAGAAGATGGTGGGATCTCCAAGAGAAAACTACTAGGAACTCTAGGGAGGAACTAGAAAGAGAACTAGAAGAGAGAGAGGAGGAAGAGCATGTGCAACTATTGCACTAGGGAGGCTTGGGCGTGAATCCCAATGTGGATTTATGCATATCACGTCCAAGGCCTCCTCTCCTCTATTTATAGCTTTTGCAAGTTGTCTCTTCTTTACTAATTACAATAGAAGTCTTACTTCCATTAATTAGTAACTTACCATATCATAATTAGAAGTCTCATTTCAAATATGATTAGTATCTTTCTAATTCCTTTCTAATTAAAATAGAAGTCTCACTTCTACTAAAATTAGTAAGTCTACTATTACCACTATTAGAAGTCTCACTTCTACTAGAAATAGTAACTTTCCTTTTAGAGTTCAACTAGAATTAGATACTTTCTAATAATTGGGCTAGCGTGGGGACCACTAGGGATTCCTTAGAAAGCTGGCTCCAACTGGGACACGCGACCCCACATCTCATGTGTAATCCGGGCCCACAGTTAATTGCAAATAACTCCACTATATAAATGCAATTGAACTCCAGTCTTAGGAATATTACATAGAAGACCCTAAACTTCCACATTACCACAAGTAGACCCCTCTATCAATATCCATGGATCAATTGGACCTGTCTTCCAAACTAGATCCATATCTTATTATCCTTGAGCCCCAATTAATTATAATGATCAATAGGTACCTTTCCAATTAACTCTTAATCGGAATGGGTGCGCACTTACCAATGATAAATCCATTAATTGGCACAAGGGGATATTAGAGATAGATTCCATCTTGACTATTGAATGTTCCCACAGCTCTACTACCATGTACCCAAATCACCGAGGTGTTGACCTACAGTTGGCCTCACTCATTGGTGACTCAAAGCAAATGAATAGATAGAAACTTGAGTTCATTAATGTCTCAGGATTGAGAGCCTATTGCTAGGGAATTATGAGAGCAGACCTTAAAATAAAGACAGTGTTTATAAGGTGCTTCTCATGGTCCTTCAATACATCCAATGTACCAGCACTATGATCCAGAATCTTCCATTCTGATGATCGAGACAAATCACACTATCTCATAGTGATCAAAGTACTGCAACCTTATCAGTATGAGATGTCCAGTCTCATCACTGGTTGTGAATATATTTTAAGTATAAGATTTGTCATACATGTCTCCCGTATGTGGATCTCATCCATACACATGTATTACATCTAATATACTTGTGGACCCCGGTTCATCTCATGAACCATCATGTCATTCGTATTGGTTATGTGCAAGTATATAATAAATCACCATTCATCTCATGAAAGGAAAGCATGAATATATGAATAAATAAAGAATTTAATCAATTTATTATATCATCTACTGGATTGAGTCCATAAAACTAACAATCTCCCACTTGGGCTCAATGCCAGTTAGAGTTGCATCTCATGCACATCCCGTCTACTAATAGCTCAAAGACTTTGTAAAGGGATCTACTAGATTGTCTGCAGAGGCTATCTTGGTGATCGTACATCACCTCTCTGCACAATCTATCTGACCATGTATAACTTCCTCTGTACATACTTTTTGGCTCTTGGGTTATTTGGACTTAATGACTGCCCTGCTGTCATCACAGTAAACTGTGATTGACTGTCCTGCCAAAAATACCACTCCAAGTTCCATAAGGAATCTTTTGAGTCAATCTGCTACCTTAGCTACTTCTCAAGCTGCTACAACATAAGCACATACCCAGAATTTGATTTCCTGGAATCCTGATCTGACTAGAAGTCAGTATCTATGTAACCGACTGGAATTAACTCATCACTGCTATAACTCAACATGTGATCTCTAGTCCTTCTCAAGTATTCGAGAACACATCTTACAATAGTCAATGATAAAGACCTGGGCTAGACTGATATCTGCTGACTAGGCATACTGCGCGACAGATATCCGGTCTAGTACAAAGCTTAGCTTACCATACCAGAACCTTATCTATGTACACATTATTGGGATAAGCCTATCATCCTATTTTTTCAGTCTCAATGAAAATTGATTCCTAGGATGTACCTGGCTTTTCCAAAGTCTTTTATTATCAAAAGTCTTAGCCAACCAAAACTTTTACTGTTGACGATATCCCTATGTCACTCCATAGGAGAAGGATGTCGTCGACATATTATATCAGAAAAAACTACCCTGCGTTCTTGACTTTTCATTTACACATGACTTATCCGGATTCTGAAAAAAATCAAGTGACTTGATTTGCTTTAGTCAATACGGATGTTCCTGTTTCGGGATATCTACATGAATCCATAAATGAACTTATGCAGCCTGCAAACTCTTCGCACTTGGTTATTAGCTATAGAACCATCTGGTTACATCATATAGATGTTTTCCTCAAGATTCCCATCGTGAGATGCTGTCTTGATATCCATTTGCCTAATCTCGTCACCGAGATGAACCGCAATGGATAAGAGTATCCAGATGGAACTCTTCCATCTGGCTCTCATTTTCTTTTGTAGACTCACGTGCACCCAATAGGTTTGCTATTGGCAGGCAAGCCCACAAGTATCCAGACCTGATTAGAGTACAAAGACTCCACCTCAGCTTTCATAGCATCTAACCAACATCCCAAAACTATGTCATTAACGGCTTTATCATAGTTATAGGGATCTTGTTCCGGTTACACCGGGATTGCCTTATAAGACTTTCCCTAGACCGAGAACTTGTCAAGGGTCCTGACAATACTCCCACTACGACAAGGCACTGGTGTAACTACTGGGTCAAATATGGGCGGATTTTCTTAAAGTTTGGTTATTCTTGGATTTGGAATTGTTCTTTCTTAAATTTCTTCCAAGATAACCATTTCTAAAGATTTCTAGTTAATCTTATAATCTCCCTCCAGAAAACCGCATTGGTGCTGTGAAGCACTTTTGCTCTCTGGGATTATAGAGCAACCAACCTTTAGTTCCTTTTTGGGATAGAATATAAACATATATACTTCCAACTTCGATTCCAACTAATCCGTCTTATCCTTCAGCACGTGTGCTGGACAACCCTGAAAAAGTCGTAGACTAGGCTTTCGCCTTGTCCATAACTCCCTGAGAGTCTCAAGTATAGACTTAGATGGAACGAGGTTTAGTATATATATTTCAATTTCCATATCCCAAAATATAGGTAATCTATAGAAATTCAATCATAGACTTGATCATAGCTAAAAGAGTCTTGTTCCTTCTTTCTGCTACTCCGTTTTGTTGAGGCAAACCAGGAGCAGACTACTGGGATCAAATCCCAAAATCTGATAAGTATCCCATAAAATTAGTGGAGAGATATTCGCCTTATCGATCTTATCGAAGAGTATTTATACTTTTACCTAATTGCTTTTCCGCTTCCGCTCGAAACTCTTTGAACTATTCAAAAATCTCGGACTTGCGGTGCATAAGGTATATGTATCCATATCTCGAGTAATCATCGGTGAAAGTGATAAAATACTCGTATCAATCTCTCACTCTAATATTATGAGTCCATACACATCAGTAAACACTAACTCCAATAAATCTTTGGCCCGACTGCCCTTAGATGAATAAGGGTCTTTTGGTCATTTCGCCTTCCAGACAGGATTTGCAGACAGGCATTGATTCTACCACCAATGAAGGTAAGATACCATCTTTCACTAGCCTGTCAATCCTGTTTAGATTTATATGACCTAGCCTCTTAGGTGCCAAAGTTTGTTGGATTAGATGGTGACTACCTCTTTAATGATGGTCTATTATTAGCATCAGCGTCATGTATCTCATACATTGTGGGAGTTAACAAATAAAAGCCATTGATTACCTTGTCAGAATATATAAGAGTACCGCTCCTCTTTAAGACGATTTAATTACCAAAAGTAACAGAATAACTCTTATTCATCATACTAGAAAATTAAAATTCCGTCTTAAAACGGTACATATAATGTATCTGACAAAAATCAACTTAATATTTGAAAACAACTAAGTTACTACTCCTACTGACACTGCTTCTGCATTGGCTTCCGATCCCAGGTTAATACTGATTTCTCCGTCATTAATCCTCCTGGTTACCTGTAACTCCTACAACATATTACTGATGTAATTAGTTGCACCAAAGTCTACAAACCAAGATTCTGAAGTACTAGTTGAAAAACTATATTCAGAAACAAATGACTCAATCATACCTGAGGCCTTTTCCTTTGACAGAAATCGTGGACAATTTCTCCTCCAATGTCCCGTCATACCACAGTGGAAACACTTTCCTTTTGTTCCCGTACCCTTGACCTTGGCTACACCACTAGTGGAACCATACTCCACCTTTGGACCTTTGATGACTGATTTCTTCTTGCTATCCCGGTCTTTGCCTTTCGGTTTAGACTTAGCAAATGACTTTTCTGTCATGAGGGCAGTTGGTCTTTTCTTCATGATTTCCTCAAACACTACCAACTGGCGAGACAGCTCAGCTATGGTCATTTCCAATTTACTATAATTGATCTCGAAATGTTTGAATGAGTCTGGTAGTGATTGAATGATCATGTGGATCTGCGTTTCTGTATCAAACGTAGTCCCCAGTACATCTAACTCATTCAATGCCAACTTCATTTGTAACAAAAGTTTTTGTACTGGGGTTCCCTCAGCCATCTTTGTCTCCATCAGCACTTTTATAGCAGCCTGCCTAGCAGGCCTAACCTGGTCTGCAAACATCTCCTTTAAGTTCGATATGATATCGTATGCTGACTTATAGGATTGATGTTGTTCTTGCAAAACAGTAGACATGGATGCCTGAATAAAACATCTGGCTATCTCATTGTTTTTGATCCACTTGGTGTAAAAGTTTTTCACAATCTGTGGTGCATCAGGCTCAGGCTCAGGAAGAGGGGGTATTAGAAGGACATATTTGCAACTTGAAGATGTCAAGATAATATCCAGGTTCCTTTTCCAGTCTACATAATTGGATCCCATCAACTTGTTCTGGTTGAGGATGGTCGCAAGTGGATTGAAAGCATTCGAATTCATGCTGTATAAATTAAAGCACATAACCATACATTCAATGAAAGAATATAAAGGACAATAGGGTTTAGTATTCTACCAAATTCATGTGGAAATCCTCATAAGCACTGAATTTAGAATACATCGGAATCCCAATCCCTTAGGGCATGCCTCCTAGGGGAGTGCAAATGTCCTTGGATTGGTGCGGATCAAAGTTCGTCAGAATTGAAATTAAGACTAACTATCCATGATCCCCATCATTCATTATCATCTAGGTATCTCATACCAAATAATGTATGACTCCCGATTTGCTTTGGTTTCTAAAATACATGAGGCAAATCCTAGGGGATACTACATCATTATTTTAGTTAAGTGTGACCCACCAACTAGCATTGCATGACAACCGTTGTGAGTAGCTCCTCCTAGGGGAGTAAGCCCCCACCCCGTCTCACCAACACTATCCATAGGAGATCCATATCTAGTAACCAGACAAGTAAAAGCCCTCCGAAGGAACGGCCACACTCTTGGTGGCGCGAGGCTAATACTTTCCTTACAATGGACCTATGGTGGAAAACCATGGGGATTAAATGCCCCGCTCCCACTTAATATTTTAAAATTGAGGATTTCCTTTTAAGGTATTAGGGCCCACATATATAAATATATGAATCATCAAATCATCTCATGATGTGATTTAAGATTGGTTCCAAGTCAAGTTATTTTAAGGAAAGTCCAGTTTCTTAAATTAGTGTTACCAATGTGTCCATCTCATGGGACATCAACACTAATTAGAAGTCTTTCCAAAAATTAATTTGATTTGACCAATATTATTAACTTGCTATGTTTGGATCAGATTTGGAAACATTCTAAATAAAGCATTCAACTATAAATAGAAAACGCTAAAATTAGAAACTAGTCCTCTCCTCCACATGGCCCATGCGGAATAGACTTCTTGGACTTCTAGACTTTCCAAAAATTTGGATTCCTCAAACACTTTGGGAAACTCCAAAACACCTTTGGTAATCTTCAAACTCTTTGATTAGGAGTCCAACTTCACTTTCCTTCTTAGTCTCGGACATCGCCAGAATTTACAAATTTAGAAAATTACATAAATTCCTATGTCTCTACGATGAGACTTACATGATAATCTATTAATGGAAATAAAAGGCTCATAGGGAATTTCACCATGCCTTGCCCTAAACCGGGAAAACAAGGAAACCATGATGCCCTTTACAACTTGCCAATAATAAACATTCAACCATAAAAGATAGTAAAAGACTTGTGGGCCATATGGAGAGGACATGATAACCTGCATGTTAGTATCTCATACTAGTAAAGCAACTCACAAAGTTGGGTTACCAAACAATAATGGAAAGACAGGATGCCAAATATTGTCACTACTATGATTCATGCCCCCTACGCAGAGGGGGTCCGGGGGTGTCCCCCGGCGGGGTTCGAGCTGCCCGGTCAGCTCGCGGGGGCCCAGGGGGCAGCGCCCCCGGCGGGGGCTCGGGGGCAGCGCCCCCGAAACAAAACGAAAACTGAGATCTCATATGTCAGTCTGTTCGGTCGACCTACTAGAGGGTTCGGTCGACCGGCCTCAGTGTCTTCGGTCGACCGGCCAGAGGGCTCGGTCGACCTGCCTGACGGAAATCTGCAAGTTGGGTTTTTTGTATTTCGTGTCCAACTATCTCCAAAACTCTTCTGAAGATTTCCAATGGCTTCCTACCATCATTCCATCATTGTTAAACCCTTATGTGACTATCCGAACATGGATTTACTAATTGTCCAAGCAAAACCATCAAAACTGATCCGTACATAGCCCTTGATCTATCCTCTTCGCATCTCATGTAAAGATTAGATCAAGCTTACTGATCTAACATGATAAGAGATGAGGTAAGGCTCTGATACCAATTGTTGGAAATAGGGTGGGCCTTTAGGATAGGTTTCAAAAACTTTTGACCCACTTGATGCAGGGATCAACTATCCACAAGGCTATAAAACCCAATCCAAGATCTATGTCCTCAATCTCAGTCATCATGATCAGTAAATACAATCTATCTAGAAGATAGAACCAGCAACATATAAGCTACAAATAAATCTACAACATGCAAGGAAGTAGATTATACCTTTGGAGCTCGGTTGTGCTCTAATGGAGGAGTTGCGTCTTTCTTTGATGATGAAACGCTTTCACTAATCAAATAGGGATCTCCAAGACCTCTTGATCTTCCACGCTATGACCCGTATCAGATTCTCCTTTTCTCAAGAAGATGGTGGGATCTCCAAGAGAAAACTACTAGGAACTCTAGGGAGGAACTAGAAAGAGAACTAGAAGAGAGAGAGGAGGAAGAGCATGTGCAACTATTGCACTAGGGAGGCTTGGGCGTGAATCCCAATGTGGATTTATGCATATCACGTCCAAGGCCTTCTCTCCTCTATTTATAGCTTTTGCAAGTTGTCTCTTCTTTACTAATTACAATAGAAGTCTTACTTCCATTAATTAGTAACTTACCATATCATAATTAGAAGTCTCACTTCAAATATGATTAGTATCTTTCTAATTCCTTTCTAATTAAAATAGAAGTCTCACTTCTACTAAAATTAGTAAGTCTACTATTACCACTATTAGAAGTCTCACTTCTACTAGAAATAGTAACTTTCCTTTTAGAGTTCAACTAGAATTAGATACTTTCTAATAATTGGGCTAGCGTGGGGACCACTAGGGATTCCTTAGAAAGCTGGCTCCAACTGGGACACGCGACCCCACATCTCATGTGTAATCCGGGCCCACAGTTAATTGCAAATAACTCCACTATATAAATGCAATTGAACTCCAGTCTTAGGAATATTACATAGAAGACCCTAAACTTCCACATTACCACAAGTAGACCCCTCTATCAATATCCATGGATCAATTGGACCTGTCTTCCAAACTAGATCCATATCTTATTATCCTTGAGCCCCAATTAATTATAATGATCAATAGGTACCTTTCCAATTAACTCTTAATCGGAATGGGTGCGCACTTACCAATGATAAATCCATTAATTGGCACAAGGGGATATTAGAGATAGATTCCATCTTGACTATTGAATGTTCCCACAGCTCTACTACCATGTACCCAAATCACCGAGGTGTTGACCTACAGTTGGCCTCACTCATTGGTGACTCAAAGCAAATGAATAGATAGAAACTTGAGTTCATTAATGTCTCAGGATTGAGAGCCTATTGCTAGGGAATTATGAGAGCAGACCTTAAAATAAAGACAGTGTTTATAAGGTGCTTCTCATGGTCCTTCAATACATCCAATGTACCAGCACTATGATCCAGAATCTTCCATTCTGATGATCGAGACAAATCACACTATCTCATAGTGATCAAAGTACTGCAACCTTATCAGTATGAGATGTCCAGTCTCATCACTGGTTGTGAATATATTTTAAGTATAAGATTTGTCATACATGTCTCCCGTATGTGGATCTCATCCATACACATGTATTACATCTAATATACTTGTGGACCCCGGTTCATCTCATGAACCATCATGTCATTCGTATTGGTTATGTGCAAGTATATAATAAATCACCATTCATCTCATGAAAGGAAAGCATGAATATATGAATAAATAAAGAATTAATCAATTTATTATATCATCTACTGGATTGAGTCCATAAAACTAACAGTTAATAGATTGGTATTGATAGAGCTGAAAAGAAGAAACAGAATTGAAACAGTCAGGAACTCAGAATTCCTGAAGCAGAGCACGCGGTCGACCGGGCTCTTCATGCGGTCGACCGAGCAAGAAGAAACCTGCAGAAAACAGTTTCAGGTAGCTCTCAGTTATTTTCGTGACACAGTGTGTCTTCGGTCGACCGGGACATCAGGATGTCGACCGAGCTCGATAAGTGACTATTTCCAGATAGTGTATGATGTCGACCGAGCACAGTATGATGTCGACCGAGCACGGGAACCAGAGTTGCGCAGAATTAGAAGTTTTGCACGAAAATTCAGCACTCTTATCTAATTTGCTTGGGACTCTTTCTAAACGAATTGTAGCCCGTTTTGAATACAATTAAGGGTTATTAAAACCTATATAAAGGCATGCTTGGGTCGTTCATAAATAGATCAGAAGAGACACTAGAAGAGAAGAGTTTAAGAGAGAAAATAGAGAGAGTTTTGGAGAGAAGAAGAGTGCTGTTGCTGTGTTGCTGTGTTACTGCATTATCAGACGTTTTCTACAGCAATTGTGGACGAGATTATGCTCTAGAAGATGGTGATTCGTCCATGAGTTAAGTGTCTCTCTTTTATGCTTTAGATTTCAATTTGTAAGGGATTGAGAGAGAGAGAATTGTAGAGGGGAAGGGCTGTAGACAGAATTAATCTTCTATTCTGTTCTTACATCAAGTTGGTGCTTGGTGTTTAGGGTTTGGTGATCCTATCTGTGGGTGCAGATAAATTGTAAAGGGAGTTGGTGCTTCCTAGATAGTTGGTGCTATCTGAAACTAAGGGTTGGTGCTCTTTGTCGTTGGTGCGACTAAATAAGATTCAGATCTGTCCCGGATTGGTGTTCGGACAGTCTTTGAACCGTGGACGTAGCCTTTCGGTGAACCACGTTAAATCTGGTGTCATTGTGTGATTTGACTTGTTTTGTTGTTGAATTGGACCTGTTTTTAGAAATCACTGATTCACCCCCCCCCCCCTCTCAGTGATCGCGGTATCCAACAGCTACTTCCAAAAAATCAAATCTTGTCAGAGTCAAACAAAAACTGCAAGATCCTTCAAGACAGCCAAAAGAGGAGTACACAAGAAGTTTTGGGCCATTTCAAAATCATTTGGCCTAACTTCGCTTCTCCAGCAGCTGAAAATGAGCTCCCGATGGCGAAAGCATCGGAGACACCAAATCTTCGATCAGAGCCTATGGATGGTATCAAAATACATCCAAAAGGCTCCACGTCAAGTTCCAAGTCAAACCGACACGTTTGACCCTACATCAACCCTCGAACAGCTAAATCAAGCCTCTCGGCGGCGAGAACCACCGAGGCCAGCACTCATCAGAAAGAGCACATGGACGGTTTCAAAATGCTTACTAAGGGCTATACGTCAAGTTTCAGGTCATTTCGACAACATTTGACCATACTTTGACGCTCGAAAGCCAAATCAGGCCTCTCGGCGACGAAGCTCCCCGAGACCATGGTTTCCAAGACAGAGCCTATAGATCATCTTAAAATGACTCCAATAGGTTCCCTGTCAAATTTCAAGTCAATCGGGCATCGGTTGACTGCACATCAAGCCGCGACATCTTCATTGCGATAAAAACAAGTCTACTGGCAATAGGACCCCAAACGGCCTCAAAACTCAAGAAAAAGCCTATAGTTGGTCTTATTTATTGCTCAGGAGGCTTCACCCCAAATTTTAGGTCATTCTGACATCGTTTGGCCCAGTTTCAGATTCTGACGAAAAATCGACAGCTCTGCGCAACAAAGTCTTCGACTTTCCCGGAAAATTGGAAACTTTGCACTCCAAAATGCAAGGATTCTCATCAAGTTTTCTACAGGAAAATCAGGCAAATAAATGATCAAAAATGTCAAGAAATAATATAGAAGAAAAAAGAATCGAAAAACTTAGAAAACGGCCACAAAACGGGACAAAAGGGGGGAAATTCACCCTAGGGTCACAGGCCCCTGCGACCCTGGCCCATGGTCGCCGGCGACCATGGAGCCTGGAATCGCCGGGTTGGCCCCGGAAGGCCCGTTTTTCATCGTTATTCGCGATTTGAAGCTTCCAACTCCTGGGATTTTCTAAATTTCATACTTTTGAGACACCAAATCCTTCAACATCTGTCAAAATCAAGGGTCAATCATCAAGAGTATCAAAATCAACATTGGTCGCCAACTGGTCAACCAAAAAAGTGTGCTTTCTACCCGACCGATCGAGAAATCGACAGGACAGATGGCATCGACCCGCTGTTGGCAATAAATACCTGAAGTTACATGGTCATCCGATGTCAATCTACATGAAGATCCATTGATGATCATCACGAGAAGAATCCCAAAAGGTGCAGCACGGCCCGCGACTCTTCAACTGCTCGGCGACCATTTAATGCGATTAATTGACTAACTTTATTACAGTCATTCATTCATTTATTTGGACGGCCCAATCAGAAGCGAGCATCCGGGAGTTACAAGTCAATTGATTCATGGCATTTAACCTATGAAACTCCTCCCATCATGGCGATTAAAGGCCCTCAATCTCCTCCGGCCAATCAGAAGCCAAGAAAAAGGAGTTACAAAATAAAGAAATTAAATCCTATAACTCTTCCCATTATGCGGCTTATGACATAAAAGCCCATAAACTCTCCTAAATGGCTACCAAGAGCCTATAAATAGGAGAGCACTCCAAAGAATCCAGATCGGAAAAATCAGATAGACTTCGGACAATCCGGAAATCCAGACAAAAAAAGGCATCAGAAATCTAAGAGAAAGAAAGAGAGAAAACTCTGCTAAAGTTCTGTACCGGCCACCGCTACAGGGTGACAAAAGTCCCTTGGGGGGTACCCCCCCCCCCCAAGGTCCTTGCCTTCTCCTTCTGCCTCCAAGGGCTTAGACGTGGCTTTTCAGCTGGTCTAATTAGCTTTTTATTAGACATAGGACATCCTCTTGGTCTTTGTCCTCTAAAAATCTGAGGTTATAGGCAAAGCCAAGCGAATCAAGAGCATCCTCTGTTCTCATCTGCATGGATGATGGCGAAGTCCACATTTGACTTGCGACCGTCAATCTGAACGAGTCCCCCACAATCTCCTGAGATGTTAGATCCTCCTTTTTTTCTTTTCATTCTAGTTTGTATTTTTTCAAAAGAGACAAAAATCACAACTCTTGTCTTTCATTATTGATAAGAATTGTAAATCGGCTATAACGCCAAAATCAGCTATAAATGCCAAAAATCGGCTATAACTGCCAAAATCGGGCTATAAACGTCAAAAAACGGCTATGAATGCCAAAAAAATCGCCTTTCACAGTAAATCAAGAAAAACGTCTCTTTTCTTAAATATATGTGTAATGGAAAACTTGAAAGAAGTTGATTTCCTTTTTACTTGCGAAGGTCAATCTCTGGATCACCACTTGTAATTCCAAGTAAAATAGAAAATCTGGCACACCCACACCAAAAAATGTTGATGCAGGCTTTATCCCCCGGTTACGAAAGGGTCTGATCAAACGGACTCCCACGTCCGCCGATCTCGGTAGAACCGAGCAAAAGCGCTGTCCATCAAGCTAGCACACCCGGTGGGACTCGTTCATTTGAGAACACGATGCTAGAAATGAAATATTTGCATATCATATCTTTTGCTCTATGCTTATACTTCTTTTCTTAATTCCTTGGCTACTTTCTGATTGGTGGCCTATGTTGGATTCCGCATCTAAAAAAAATGAGATGAGATTTTTTGGAAATTTCTAATTCTTTGAATTTATTTCCACTCTTTCTCTTTTCAAAAAACAAAAAAAAAATTAGATTTTTCATTTTGGATTCAAAATTGAGAAACCTTGATCCTTTCCTATCGTTCATCATGCTTGCAGAAATGTTGAGCCTGTTGACTAAGGTTTTGGGCCATCGTTTCTCTTCGATGAGTTCATTAAAGATCTAAAAAAAACAAAAAATAAAAAAAATTAGATTTTTTATTTTGGATTCAAAATTGAGAAACCTTGATCCTTTCCTATCGTTCATCGTGCTTGCAGAAATGTTGAGCCTGTTCGACTAAGGTTTTGGGCCATCGTTTCTCTTCGATGAGTTCATTAAAAATCTAAATATAAATCAATAAAAAAAAAAAAAAAATTAGATTTTCATTTTTGGATTCAAAATTGAGAAACCTTGATCCTTTCCTATCGTTCATCGTGCTTGCAGAAATGTTGAGCCTGTTTGACTAAGGTTTTGGGCCATCGTTTCTCTTCGATGAGTTTCATTAAAGATCTAAAAAAAACAAAAAGACATAGACCACTAAGGTTAAACAACTGCGTTCACGGTTGATTCAAGAAAAG